>JAALXI010000230.1:0-143294 GCA_012977755.1 Fusarium nurragi | reverse complement strand
TAGATCCCCTAGATCCCCCACCCCGAATACGTAACTTCATCCGAACCTAAGAGGGGGCTGTGCATCACAAAAGTGTTGAAGGTTGAAGAAAGTCGCCGTTTCAGTGGGAGAGCACTACCTGGACTGGCCAGAGCTTTCCCCCAGACTTCCAAACACTTTGATCACATATAAATCAAAGCAGCACATAGTTTCGATACTTTAATCCCGCCGCTGTGTTGTCCGGGATAGGTATGTAGTATATAATATTACCACATTCACACGTAACAACTAACTAACATGCTACCTATAACGGTCCATATTATGATGTTTCCTGTCGTCCGTAAGCCCTCGCGTTCGGTTTTCAGGGTCCCTTGTCCTCTGTCCCCTGTCCCCTGTCGCTTGTTGTTTCGGATCCGCCTCGAGTTGTGTTTGACATGCTCCGTAACCGACGCGCACCCGAAAGTCTAATGCGTCCCAAACAGATCCGAACTCCGCATATATGAGCATTTACGTAGTACATAATGCTCTGGAGATTATGATTATAGAGAAGTTTATAATCAGAGATCTAGAACTCTAGGATACCTGATCAAGATCCAGGTAATCGTAGGCACGATTCATCCCTAAAGTGGAGATCCTCCTGATGAATTTCTACCTACCCTTGGTAGCATGAGAACTTCAGAGTGCAATGTAAATAAATGTCTTCAATAGTACAGCCTTCAAGGCATTGGTATCTTGTTCAAATCGTGGGCAGCAAGCTTGTATTATATACATCACACCTCTCTATCCTCTTGCAATGCTTGGCTTGCATCATGCAAGCCCCACCCTGATAGATATATCCCCTTCCCAGTGGAGGTCATAAAGTCGGAAGTGAAGTGTAGAAAGAATAGCGTAGCAAAAGAAAATGGTCGTTAATGAGAGTCAAGAAAAGAATGGACCGTCAAGCGTCTCAAAGTAAATGTTTTCCGGTTCAATTAGCCCAGCTTCCTCCTTTTTTGGTGACAAGAAATCCTCCTCTTTATTCTTTTCACCTCCACTTCTAATGTCCCAATATCTTCAGGTTTTGTACTTTCAAAGAGATCCCCAGTAGCGCAGTGGCCACATTTGAACGCCGAAGATGCTTCGCGCGCCACTCCTATACGTGGCAGCGACTCTGCATGATGAATGTGAAAGGCAAACGCAGTAACCGCGGGTTGGCGGCTGTATATAGCTGATGTGTGCAGTGGTAACAACAGCTGAAGGAGTACGTCGAGATTGTTCGTAATGCAACAACAATGTATAGAACGCTCAGGTATCAGGAAACGACGAAAGCAAGATGCAAATGCAGGCGGTGTTATGTATCAGATCCGCTCTTGGAACCGTGACGGTGACTCGTGCGAGGCAATGGATGCACCACCTGTTGAGCCTCCAAGAGCATCCGAATCGGGCCTTGGCCGTGGATCGGTAAAAGGATTTGACTCTGTGACCGGTGTTCGTGCTGGACCAGTTCGGATAACAGGCACACCACTTATAGGCCGCATTGGTGACCCGAGAGCAAGATGATGTGACTCTCGATCAGCTGGGTCGAATGCCATAGAGCCTCTCCAGTAGTCAGAGTGGCCACTCATGACACTTTCTCGAACCGCCCGCCTGCTAGGGGGAGGTCCACTAGAAGGAGGTCCATCTCGAGGATCGGAATAACCATCGCCGCCGACTTGAAGAACAGAAGGTAGCTTTTTCCCCGATACTCGATAGAATCCTCTCTCGGCAGTGGCAGCGGGCTCGGGTGTTTGTCGTTGCTTTTTACCCATCAACCCAGCGATTGCTGCAGCCATGGCTGATGATGCGCCGGAGCGCTCTGCCATTGATCCACTGCTTCCACCATCAGGCCCGGACATAGGACCGCCTATTGACCTCGTACCGGACTCGTTGCCTCCAAGTATTCCACCTCCGGGATGCTTCTTCTTGTACCTGAGAGCGAACAAGACGAAGAAAGCCAGAAACGCGACACCCGCAACGCTGCCTACAACACCGCCAATTACTTGCTTCTCCTGAGGAGAAAGCGTGCTAGTATCGGTGCCGTTGGAACTCGATGTGCTTGTCGCTGCTGGTGGCTGGTTGTCAGTCGTTGCGCCGCCGGCTCCTCCTCTTTCGTTATCTGAGTCTGCCCACCAGGTTTCCTCCGCCGAGATACTTGAGTACACAGAGTCGGAGTAACTGTATGCTGAGCTCGTATCACTGGGGTTGATGGAGGAAGTGATGAAGGTAGAGGACACCACGATAACGGTGGAAGTACTGCGTGCCCGTGTAGCGGTGTTCGTTGTCGTCGGTACTGTGTTCGTCGTAGCAGGGTCAGATTGTGCTTGGGTGGCGTCCGTGGTGGCTCCTGAGGTCTCTTCGGATGTGACGTCTTGCGTGGCTTCTGATGTCAAGTCGGACGTAGTCTCTATTAAAGTAGCATCGGTAGTCGTCGCGCTTAGACCATCTAAAGCAAGTGATGTCAGTCAGCACATGATACGAACTCTAACTATAAATAGAAGGGGCAAATATTCGTACCGGTGGTTACAAGCGAGGTTTCCGACCCACTAGCATCCGAAGCCGTCGTGTCAACGGCGGTCGTAGAGGCGGCTGGTAATGTTGTTTCCTGACTCGCAGCATCAGGATTGGTGGAAGTGACGGGAATAGCAGTCTCTTCGAGTGTGGGGGGGACTGTGTCGGATTGCACTTCGGCGGTGGGTAGCAGCGTTGTGTCGTTAACAGGCTCGGGCACTGGATCGGATACGGTCGCATCCGGAATAGGTGCAGACGGTGATGGATCGGTCAGGCCAGGTGTTTCCACGGCGGTCGGGGCGGCAGCGGGTGGAGGTGAAGGGACATCGTCGCTCGCAGCCGGAACCGACGCCGCGGCGGCCACCGACAGCTTGGGTTCCGGGTTAGAAATGGCGGCGACTGTGATGCCCAAGGCGGAATCCACGACGACGGTAGCTGGTGCTGCGTAATGGGTCTGAACTTCGACAGGCGAACCAGCTGAATCGACAATTTGAATAACCGACACAGTCTGGACAACTTGGGTGACAAGATCCTGCTCAGCGCGAGGTTTTAGGGCATCGGCGTTGGCGTGAGCGTTCTTGGGTTGGGCGGCGCGGAGATGGAGGTTGGCTGGCGATTTGCTTCGGTGTAGACGTTGGTGAGAGTGGTGGGACTGGGAATGAGAATGGTGGCCGGTCTTGTGTAGTCGGAGATGGCTCTTCTCGGCGGTTTCGTCAACGGTCTTGTCATCAAAACGTTCGAGTTGACGCAATTGAAGATGAGCGTGGTGAAGATGATTTCGGGTTACGTCCTTTTCGGCGTTGATTTCGTTGGAACGGATATAGTGAGGGCGAGGGTTGTTTGAACGAGAGTCATGTAGCTCGGACAGATCCGAAGTGGAAAGGGAAGATGATTTTGAGCGAGCCAAGGTTGATGGCAAAGGATCGACATCAATACCGCTTTTCCTGCTGCGGTCCTGATCCTGATCCATATTCATGTCCAGGGCCTGAGCGAGTGAAGGCCCGCTGGACGAATAAGTCATTGGATTGGATGGGATATGGATGCGTCGTGGCCGCGGGCGTGGCCCGTTGGGACTTGGGAGCGTGGCGATGAAATGAGAGCTCGTGCCGATGCCGGTGCTCACTTCGCTGTACTTTTAGTGGATGTGGCCCTAAGGGTGTTGCGTAAGGAGGTAGGGAAGACCTACGTTACAGCACAGCCCAGCCAACTAACGCAGGGGACGTGCGCCAGCCGGTTTCAGTAACGGATACCCAAAATAACAACACGACTTGGAATTGAGTGGCTCCGTTCAAAGACAGGAGCTAGAAGGGGGAAGAGAGAGACGAGGTGGTCCCGATGCGGAATACTATGCGGCGATCGGTCTTGCTAGCGTGAGCGTTTTGCGGTTTTTGAGAAGTCGATGAGATGAGTGCAGTGAAAAAAAGGTCCGTAGCCGGGTCCAAGTCCGTATTTTCCAACTGCTGCAATGTTTCCAGAATGAAACGAGAAAAAGTCCAACAGGATCAAATGCCAATCGCTGACTCAACAAAGCACATGACCAAGAAGAGAATGAAAATAGACCAAAGATCACACAAGCACTAACCAGCGCTCACAAGCAGACAAAGAAGGAATTGGTCTGGTGCGGGCGTGTTCAGGCGGATAGACAACAAAGGACGCGGTCCAAGATGCTAGAAGATATTTCGCCTCTTGCACTCTTTACTTGTTCTCCTTGTTTGGTCGATGCACGACAACAATGAATGGCTGATTCTCGGTCGCAGAAGAGGTGCGGCGATGTTGGTCGATTCAGGTCCAAGAATTAACGAGCGGCAGGGTTATCGTGGTTGGTGATTGCTGGTTGGGAATGGATTATCCTTTCTCTGCTCCAGCTTTTCCCGGAGTACACAGTTTGGTCCTCCTGTTTCTTCGAATTTGTTCCCTTTTCTTGTCTTTTCTTTTCTGTTCTCTTCCTTTCCCTTCAATGCTCAATTTCCAATTACTATTATCGACGATGGTATGGCGACAAACACAAGAAGGAGCGCTAGTTCGTCGTCGTCAAAGTCGTGTAAATTGTTCGTCCAGGTTCGTCTCAAAAAAGGAATGACAAGAAAAAGAGCGACGTCGTTAAACAAACGAATAAAAGAGACTGACTAAAGAAGAAGACAATAAAGGTAAAAATGAGAGTATTACGGTCGGTGACAGACGGTAGCAAGGAGAGGAAGCCCAAGCATAACGAGAGCAGGAAAGACGGGAAACGAGAGAAACAAGACACTGCGGGAGGCGCCTATACTAAACTAAATTGATGCGGGAGAGCACAGAGCACGACGTTTCCAAGTGATGGTGAATGTCGTGCGGGTGCATGGATCGACAGAGGATTTTTGGCATGTACCTCAACTATTCCTATTTGCCTCGAGCGTTGTTCCCTTTTTCCTTCTCTACTCTTGTTCCTTTGGGCCTGCGTGCCTCATCTCCTGTCTCTATTCGGTGATCATACCCGGGTTGAACTGGACGATGCGCGGTTGTGGATGGGCCGCGAGATGGAGATAATCTCGCTTGAGATGAGGGTTAACAGAGGGGCCAATCAGCGTGCGGCAGCCGTACGACATAACGGTATGGGTGTCATCAGTAGGGCCATCGATTTATTAGCCAGTATCCACGGAATACGACAAGAAACATGATTCGGGGGGTTCCATAGCTGAGTCGCGCTGTGGTTGGTGCAGCCCAAATTCGATGCTCAACCAACAGCCTCTCTTGAAAGCATTTCTCAACTGCAGCGTGTACCTTTAGTACACACAGACAGAATCAGAACCCTATGTACAACTTTAGACGATATTTGCTTTGTATGTCAAAGTCGCGTAAAACAACTGTGCTTAACAAAAGCAAGCTGATGAGCCAACGGGAAACATTCGACTCTTCCGTCCCACAGGAGGGAGCCACAACTGCGCTTGAATGCCAGGGTCTCTGTGTACCCCGATCATTCTCTTTGCGTTGGTTGTGAGCTCCAGGACAGTGCTATCAGTGGCCATTAACTAAGTTCCCATTGCTACTGGCTGCAAACGAAGGCCCCTGAGACAAGTCCATGTTCCGGATTTCTCTATGTGTATAGTCTTACGTACTATCATGTTGAGCTATTGTTTATGTGCTGCTAAGACCGAAGTGGTGGGTTGTTGGTAGGGGGGAGGACGGTGGCTCGACAAGGGTTGATGCGTATGACTGTGACATCCAGTCGGTGGAGGAAGCAATCGGGGAAATTAGACCGGGGTCTTCTGAGCACTTGACGAATCGGGGCTAATATGGAGATTCGATTCAAAGCTTGGCGTTGGTCTGTTGGAGCTTTTCATGCGCTCTTTATTGTTGTTGATGAATGCCCTGGTTGCACTGTAGAAAAGGCATAAAAATCAGGGTTTGGATGTTGCTCATGATGATCAGATGTGGTAGTGTTTCTAGAATGAGTGATGGTCGTCCCAAGTCAACCAGCCAATCCCAAGTAAAAAATGTTCGTGATTGTCAATGACAGGATAAAAAAGATCGACATTGAATACCGGGCATTTTCAAGTAGCGCCAAACCTTTATCTCCATTAACCCACGTTACGTGCTACACTGAGTGTTAAGCTGAGCCTCATCAACCTCTGTGCTCTTTATTCCTCCTTTCTTTCATACCTTTTGTTCTCTGTCTGTCGTTGCACCTGCAACCAACCAATAACACGCCAGTGCCCAAGACCAACGCACGACCTGAAGGGATGCCAAAAATACACACAGCAAGGCCCGAGTCAAAAGGCCCAGCCGCCCGCTCCATGGACATGGATATGGGACCTGGGCTGGACCCTGGCCCTGTGACTGCGGGTCTTTTCTTTGCAGCTCCCTTAAGCCTTGAGCTCCGCTAATGCTCTGACGGAAGCAACGTAGATATTGGCCCGGCTCTGGTCGTCCATCGAGCCATAACGTGGCAGGCCCCGAAACAAGCTCATGGTCCGGGACTTCGAAGCTATTGTCTAAATTAGTTGGTTTGTTGTACAGAGTAGAAATTTTAATGTTTTCGCGGGTGAGTGGGCAAACTCGGCTTCAGTGCGCAGATACAGCTGACGACCATGCACTTACACCAGACTCCCACATTCCGTCCCATTCCTTACCTAGTGTCTGAGCTCATTCCAACGAACCTCATCCGTATCCTTAAGAGAACCTACAATCAAGGGGACAGGGTGAAGGACCAGGACCCTGATTGTTATCGTCGTGAACAATCTGAAGTCTACTACCTATGCTTATACTATAACCTAAAGTAGTAGATCTCCGAGTATCGAAATGAATCTGTCATCACGGCCATACAAGCAAGATAATAAGGATTGTTCTTGTTGACTTAGTGGAGGTACCTCAACTAACATCATCCATTGCTTAATTGTGCTGTGCTGTGTTGTGCATAAGCAATACCCTCACATAATCCTCCTGGCACCAGATACTCCTGAATCCGAAACATTAGACCATGCCCACAAATCTTGAGCTTCGAATATAAGTTCACCGGATTTCTTGAGAGTCTCAACCACCACTTCCGGAGTATGCGGAAGATTGGACAGCCTGAGACAGGATGTCGAGATGAATGAGCGCCACACGACCATAGGCAAGGGGAAACCGTCGAGTGCACCATCCTGCATGCCTTGCACCAGCCGGCCAATGATGTTCGTGTTGAGCCATTGGGGGTGTTCTTCGTGAGCAAACCATGTTTTCTGGATGTAAGTGTCAGTCAGTAATGCTCACTGTACGTCTAGGTACATATCATGGTCATACCGAAGCAAGATCGACGAAAAGGGTAATTTTGCGATCGTTGAACTTGTGAGGAGCTCTAAACATCTTTGCCAAAGTGAAGCAAAGCTGGGTTTCTGGAGATAAACTATCCTAGGGTTGGTCCCGTAGTCCAAGAAATCGTTCGCGGGTAAGGTCAAACAATATCAAGGTACCGGTATTGGCGTAAGCCCTCAAGGCCTTCTCTACATCACGGCGAAACAAAACGAAAGGTTCGGGTTTATCGCCGCAATATCTAGGAATGCTCGCCTCTGCCGGTGATACTGAACCCTCCCCGAAGTGCTTGATGGGCCCTCTATCGTGTCCTGGCGGCAGATCGTCAGGATTCGGGTTAGGCGAGGACATGACGAGGGGTTCACGATATGCTTTGAGGAGGATACTGGACACCGATGCTCGCAGGGCGGCACCAACAAATTGATCAAGGCACAGAGTTTGATTAGGGAGTGACGATATGTACGATCAATGACCCGACTCGACAAATACTGGATCGTAACGATATGTGAATAGAAGAGAATAGCATCAAGTCAAAAGTTCCAAAACGATCTTGAAAGTGAGTTGTAGGAGTTCCAACATCATAACGCAAAGGTAGAGATAAATATGAGGGTTTTAGGCATGATACGAGTGCCTGCTCAAAGATATTCTGTCTACTTCCCTCAAACTGATAGGGCAGAAGCGCTGAGATGTCTGAAGGCAGTGGCTCCCTTTGTAGGGCATGTCATTGACAGCGTGGGCTGTGGTCAAGGAAAGATTGATCATGCGATGGAGGGTTGATGCTGTAGGTACCCGTTCTTATACGCCCCCACTTGCCGATCAGGCCCAACACCGAACCAAAGATGCAACCACTTGAGGCTATCACTGTCGAACTTGGCAGAACCAACATCATACGCGTTTCAGAAATTCACCAACCGCAAACTGATCTGATTCGATAGGGCTCTTGTGTTGAACATCGAGGCACAGCCGCGCCAGGGTCCAACCAACGGTTACCCCACGTTGGCTCCCACTATCACTATCGTTATCGCTATCACTATCGCTACCGTCAACCTCTTGTCACCTCACTCTACATCAACACCAACACACTACACCAAATGCCCAAGAGTCCAATGGACCATAGTCTCAAAAACCAATCAAAAGACACCAATAATCCTTTGTATTTGAGCGTTTCTACAATTCTTGTCATTTCTGCAAAATTCAACCCCGCGTCATCGCTCAACAATCATGGACCCCTCCTCGCCGCCGCCGGCCTACACAGAGAAGCCTGCATTACCACCACGGAAGCCAGTCAAATCTCCTGTGCCAGCTACGCATCAACCCTCTTCCTCTTCTTCTACGCCTGGACCGTATATGCCAAGATCGTCTGGACCATGGCTTGGCCCTGATCCACGTTCTTCGTCTACGCAGTCTCTGCTCCCAGACACGTCTTTAAACGGCCATTCCACATTCTCTGGCGATTATCTAGGTCGCCGCAGATTGCTTATTGTCTACATCCATGGGTTTCTGGGCAATGACCAGTCTTTTCGATCATTTCCTGCTCATGTTCATGCTCTTCTGGCCAACCTCCTAGCCGACTCTCATGTCATTCATTCCAAGATATATCCACGCTACAAGACTTATCGCTCTGTAGATGTTGCCCGAGACAACTTCAGCGAATGGCTTCGCCCCCATGAGTCACCTACTACAGACGTTGTTCTAGTTGGCCACTCTATGGGCGGCATCTTGGCTGCTGATATTGTCCTCATGGTATGTCAATGCTCGTCTTTTCTGTACGCATGAAATGTTACTCAACTCTACAATAGCCCAACCCAAGTCCATATGGCACGTACCCTTTTAAGCATCGCATTATTGGTCACGTATCGCTGGATTGCCCATTTATTGGCCTTCATCCTGGCATTGTTGTTTCTGGTCTATCCAGCTTATTCAAGCCAGCGCCTACGCCCCCTCAAGATGGCAGCCAAGGAAATGCCGGTGGCACTGCTCCTGGCAGCCCGGAGACCTCGAGCTTCGCAGACCCTAGTGTCTCGTCCCTGTACCTTGCCAATTCACAGAGTCCTGACCCAGGATCATCTACAAGTCTTCCTTCAATCGCGTCCTCTTCTCACCCCCAACGTGACCCCTTCTCCAATCAGCCGTTTTTCAATCAACCTTTCTTCAACGATTCGGGCTTACAAGAGCGTCCGTTTGTCCAACGAATGTTTCATTTCGCCAACAAGTATCGCTCAGAGGGGCTAATTCAGGCCGCTGCCAAACACATATTCTCTTACCTTGAGTTTGGCAGCTGTCTTGCTGATCCGGCAGGGCTCGAATCACGATATCGCAAAATTCGTGCCCTCGAGGATGTTGACGAGTTTCAGTCGGGGGAAACGAAACAGAGCTCAGTTCAACCTATAGCAAGGGTGCGCTTCGTCAACTACTACACTCTTAGTACAGGCCGTCCAAAATCTCCCAAGCAAGGTTCCAAAGTAGTGAGCCCCCAGGTCGAAGCTGAAAACATAACTTCACCCAAAACTAGCCTCGATCTATCAAATAACTCAGCATCTTCATCATCTGTGGACCTGGACTTCTCGTCACACAAAACAGACGCAGGCGAGGGGAGTGATCTCCATACTGACCTCGGAAGTCCTATGCCGAGCATCACTTTGGAACATCGAGACACCATGGGTATTTCTAGGGACCAACAAACGCTACTGGATGCAGATGAAAAAACTTTGAACGACCGGGCATCCAATACTACAATTAAACACGAATCCCTCGGTGACGATGGATCCATTGCCTCAGACATTAAGCGGCTATCTATGCACAGCATTGATCCCACGCCTATCGAGGAGGACATTCCATCCCCCCCACCTCAAGATACTGTTCCCTCTATAACCCAGGATGAAACCCCCCTTACTTCCGTAGCAACGGGCAATGTATTACTCGAGAAAGTAGATGCGGATCTGCCCCCTCTTCCCGAACCCCCTACGGCCCCTGAGATTCCCGACCCCAGTCTGTATACAGACAAAGATGAGCGGAAGCAAGTTGAACGCGAGGCTAAGCGTCTCCGGCGTGCTCATGAAAATGCCTTGAAAGATCATGCCAAGGCAGTACGTGAGCGTGAGAAACTCGTCGAAAAGCGCCAAAAGCGTGCACAAAAGGAATCAGAGAAGGCGCTCAAGGAGGCTGCTCGGCAAGGGAAAGACGCTTTGAAAGAGACTCAGCGAAAGGAGAAAGAAGCTCAGAAAGAGGAGCAGCGTCTAGCAAAACAAGCAGCTGAGCGCGAAGAGGAAGCACAAAAGAAACAAGAAGGGGATAATGAACACAACGGAGATTATCAGCAGTTTAAAGAAGAAGCAGAGGAAAGCCAGAGGGCAGCAGAAGCTGAAGTTGTCGCCGAGGCCCGCGAACTTAAGTCAACAAAGCCCCGAAAATTACGGAAGTTCTGCAACTTACCTACCCAAGGCGGCAAGATGACAGATCCGACATGGATTGATATCTACATGGCAGACGTCGACGAGGTCGGTGCACACTGCGGTCTCTTCTTCTCAGGGCCACATTACGAGAGGCTGGTTGGCGATGTCGGTAACAGAATCACGGGATGGGTGCAGGACGACCTGACCAAGAGGGCAATTCGGGATATGGGCATGTGAACATCCGGCATTCTAGTTATTGACGCATACCGAAAACACAAGCAAATATACCCGGCCTGTGGGCAAATGAGTTCTTGGCCACTGCCTCATAATGACACTCTACTTCTAGGCAGTCTTAGGATAAACTTGATGATGTTTTGTCAAAACTTTAGTATAAACTAATTCATACATTTGCCAAATTTAGCCACATGGTATACTCATATGTTTGTTGCCTGAGAGCCAAAGATGGTATTGATCATAAATTATTCCACACTCTGTTATCCACTATTACACGTGAAATGGTATCTAGATAAACGGACATCCGACAAACACCCCGTACCAACCGTTCAGCTATTCATGCAATATTCGTCCATATTTCCCCCCTCCTGGATCTCTCTAAACATTTATTAGTTATATGGCTATTGTATACCATTGTTTATGTCTGATGACCCCGAGTATGTTGCGTTTCTGAAAATGTCATGAAAAGTGCGCAAGCACATTATACAGTAGCATGCATAAGTAGAGGTGGTATCAGTATATATCCAACTCCCTCAGCTGCACATCTAACCTTCTCTCGTTGTTCATGGCCCCCTTAATAACGGCTGTGTCCTCATCGACGCCTAACAAGCCACCGGCACCGAGCTCGAGTGTACCAAGGCGGACAAGGACATCTTCAGCGTCCCAATTACGCCGGCCGCATATGAGAACATTGGCGGACTCATAGGACTCATCGATCTTCCAGTCCCGGCCAGAAATGAAGGCACCAATGAGTTCATGCTCGCCAGGAGGGGGTTCCATAGAAGAGTCGAGGGATGATTGCGCGGCGCGGAAGAGTAGGGCTGCGATGGAGGGGTGGAGAGCGTCGAGGAGGTCGGGCGACGTGAGTGTGATTTTGGTGTTGGTAGAGGAGGCAGAAGCGGAGGATGCGGTAGAAGGGGACACTGTAAGGCGAATTTCGAAACAGTACGTATGAAGACGTAGAAAGGAGATGGGTGTTGCGCGAGCGGCAATTTCATCGCCCTCTGTTTCCCAGCAGAGGACCTTTTCGTCCTTGAAGCCAATGGAAATGGTCAGGTTGGGCACAGAGGAAATATCGTCGATGACAGGAGTCTCGTCGCCGACTTGATATATATTAAAATTAGGACCACTTCCAGTATATTCAGGACGGGTCTTCCAGCCTAGCCAGCTCCACGAGGGAAAGGGGCCTTGGGGCTGCATAGGGTGTGTTGATATCTCTATGTCCCCTGGGGGGTCGTATAACCACCCGAGACCGACAACGAGACGATCTGTTCGAGAAGGGTTAGGTTTGTTCTTGAAGTCCTTGGCATGGAAGAGAGGAAGCCCGAGGACGGTTTCCATTGGATGGTCCATTTGAGTATATTTCTCCAATATGCCCCTGAAAGCGTCAAGACGATCATCTGGAAGAGTAAATTCGCGGCCAAGGTAACCACTGACAATATTCCTGTAGTCGCCTGTACGGTTTCCGGCTCCGTTTTCAGGGAAGACACGACCGAGGTTAAGAGCAGGTTTTGCTTGTAGGGGAGAGGAGATGGATTCGTGACAGTGAAATGTTTGGCACTGGAAGTAGATTTGTGACGACGTAAAAACCAGGCGACGCCGTGATAGGAGACCTTCTTGATATGTCCAGCCACGAGATGCCCACTTGGAGTTGGCGACTTCGACATCAGGCCTTGTAAGTGACGTTGTGAAACAACCATTCTCGGTCTGTAACGATAATTGCTCTTCGCGTGCCACACTAACGCCAGGAATTCCATCTTGCACACCTTGACCGGCTGCAACAATAATGGTCAGCGCGGAGCGGGCATAAATCTCTCCCATTTTTTCCAATTGTCGCTGTCTTTCGTTTGCGTTGTACTGGGGGAAACAGAAGCGATCGATCCAGAGATAGTGGAAACCAAGAGACTTGGTCACGGCTATAGCATCAGTAAGCAGCGGAGGTAGTTCCTCGGGCAGTCCGTTGTGGTCCCATTCTTCGTCGGTAGGGCTGCCTCGTACATAGCTCAGCGTGACGTACTCGACCGTCTCCATGTTGAGATCGTCCACAAACACCACCTGGTTGTCCCGGCAGTCCACAAGCTTAAGGCCTCTGATCGGTGGCCCTTGCGAGGCGCATGCAGTGTTTGAATGGTTGGTCATGCAAAAATCCATCCAGGTCCGAGGTAGCGCAATATCAAGCTTGGGAGGTATCACACGACCTCGAATAAGTGGCGTAGCCTCTTTGTAACCGGCCATATCATCCTCCCCCTCGGCAATCCGTACGATATAACCCCACGGTAGCACCTTGCTCTTTGTGGTAACCTCAAATAACACAGCACCTCCAAGCTCGTGCTTCTCTCCAACTCCGAGACGCTCAAAGGCCTGCCGAATGCGGAGATAAGGTGTAAACTTGCGGGTTATATCCGGCTCGATGCCCACGAGGGCTTGGAAGAAAATACAGTATGGGCAGGCCGACAGCTCAGCGAGGGTATGAGCCAGCGGAATCCAAGGTCGCGGTTGGCCCGGACGCCAATTGAGCAGGGAGGGGAAATCGATTGTCGCACAGATGACGCAGGGCTGGTTCTCTTCGTTTGCGACTAAGCGGCTGAGGCCGTTCCTCGCAGGCTTCCTTTGCTCTGACCCTGCGACGCGGCGACGTCGAGATGTAAGTTGGTGGACGTCGGGTGAGCTCTCTCTTGCAGACGCAGGGTCCTCGGTTTGTGCGTGCCCATTGGCGCTCTCCGGGCGGCCGCGGCCAAGTCGTGTAAAGGCAAAGAGCCTGGATATCTTCTTTATCCCGGCGCGGGCAGCTGCATTTTGACCCGCGGGGGGTTTGGCTGCCGTGCTGCCATTCTGGCTCATCGGGCTGTTAGAACGTGTGCGAGATTCCTCTGCGTGGGGCGACGCGACAGTGACGGCGGCTTGCGACATGCGAGGCCGCTGCAGTGGCGATGATGGTGCTTGTATCCAATAGAATAGGGGATTTCGTTTTCGTTTCCGTTTTCAGAACGAGCGTCTGGTGGTTTGGTTGACTTGACTTTTGTCCCTTGGCGCACGCGTTGCCGAAAGGGGTCGAGTAGTGGGGGACGAGGAGGCCTAAGGGAAGGAAGACGCCCACTGGGTATATCGATCTTTCTTCCCCTTTTCAGTTGAGTCTCATGGTGTTGTGAGAGAGGGAGAATGGAAGGGGGGGGGATGTGTAATTCTTAATTCCTATCAAGGGAAGTAGTGGTGTGGTTATGGTTGCGCTTGGCATCACCGAGGACACCGAGGTAAGGGTTACCCAATTGCACACCTCATGGTCAAGCTCAATTAGGTATCCAATGTCGGCCTCAGTATAATAAGGTGGCGATCCCCTATATTTTCTTTCTCCTTGTTGATATGTATGTACGGAGTACGGAGCACAGAGTAACCGCATCTACCTACCAATTCTGTCAAAAACGCCAACCGAGCGAGCATTAATGGACCCCTAAGATTAGGGCCAACCAAGTCTAGATCAAGCTAAACACTACTAACTAGGGATCTAAGTGCCAGCCAGATACGATACTCGCTAATGATGCAGCTTCTTCACCCCGTCTCGTCTGCCATTTCATTCATTCTATCGACTTGTCGCTCTGACTGAGCGCATGCTTACATGTGTTCTCTGCTGCCAAATCCCTACTACAGACCAACTAACTGATCATTCCCGGGTATAACCAACGGAGCTGGACTAAGTATGGATGAAGATGCAGGGGCCAGGGGTGTTAAGTGTAGGGACAGGGGCTTCTCAGTTTTGGGGTGCATTACACTGCATGCCCTGCATTTTTTATTTGTATTTTTACCTATCCGTTTTTCCGGTTGATACATTCGAGACCCCTTTTGACTCGCTCCTTTGTTAGCAGTAGTTGAAGTGAATCTCGAATTGCCTCAACAGCAGCTGATAGGATCTCCAAGTTCTCTGAGAGGAGGACTCAGACTATCACTGCACGGGCGTTTCTATCCATGGTCAGTGCAACCATCCCAGCCGGTTCCACGTGGAACTTCTGCACCCGAGACATCGAGACATGGAGACATCCACATCGTGAGTTTTTCTCAGCCACAAGACACTACCAGATAAAAAGATTTATCATAATAATAGTTATGATCTTGCTAAAGCTGTCTTGGGTCGTTCCCCACTGTCCCAAGGTATTAGACCCTTCCCGTGATATTATCCTAAGCTTCATCCTTGTTTGATACTTGTACTACAATACGTATGCGAATTGTATCTACCCACTTGCTTGGACCTCATCGCGTGATAGACGACGTCGTGATCAGCAAGGTTATTGCGATCTGCTGCAGTAGGAACGGTACAGCTGCCAATTCAGCCCAAGCCCATGCCATCCGACATCGTCCCACAGCGGACCCTTGCTTCGCCGCCGAAGATCCCATCGATCAATTTTGTTGGTCTAGGGTAATGTTTACCCCAATTTCAACCAGTTGGTCGCGTGATGTCGGGTTATGATAAAATCCGCACACTACTAGATCTCCTTACTATATATATTTATATGTTGTGGTATGTATATTTTATTGGAACCCACCTGACTGAGGAATCTTCAATAAATTGAACACTGGCAATTGACTGTGGCTGCCTTTCTTTTCCCGGGCTTGTAAGGAGAGTAAAAGAGTTGCCATGTAAACCTGACCTCGGGAAGGTTTCTTACTTCTGTACAAGGTGTTGCCCGCATGAATTTAGTAACCATTGACTCAAGTGAAGCAACGCAATATCATACTAAAATTAGAAGAACATCTCATAAACCCTGATAACCTTCCAGAAATGCCGAACTAAGTAGAGAAACTGACTTTAGTCAATCCATATATTCAGCCGTACCCTATCTCTACTGATGTTAGTCATCATCGTTAACCCAACCCATAAACAAAAGTGTGTGGAATCAAGCATAAGCAAGTGTGTTGTCATGTAGAATTTTCCCAGGTATTCCAACGTTAACCTCTCCTCCGGCCACGCAAGGCCCCTTTACTACAATCTACATGGTGTCAGTGTAAAGTCACAGTATGCAAGCAATGCAAGGTTTCACGTACCTGACCCTCAATCTTGTCATCAGTAGTCTTGTGGGCACCGGTGTCCTTCAGGAACACCTCAACGCTGGTCAGTGGAGGGCCAAAGTGCGTTTTGGAGTCGGTCGGCAGTCGGTAGTCGTAGAAAGCAGTTTGGCTGATGGCTCCAGCAACCTTGGCCGCTGTTAAAGCATACACAACTCTTGCCTTCGTAAAAATGCGTAGGTCTGACAGAACGTTCGCGGATAAGAGGGGACTATCAGAACCAGCACGCTCAGCCACAAATACTAGACGGAGCTTGCCAGGAGTCGTGCCAAATGATGGGGATGCGCTGGAGGAGAAGCCAGAGAGGAAGTTGGATGTGGAATGGACCCCTTCCAAAACCAAAGATCGAGTGGACAAGACATGCGACGCGTTAGCCAATGTAGAGCCCAGTTTAGATGTGGACTCCTCGTGCGTCTTGAGAAGCGTCTCAGGGCTGGCCACCAAAACCGTGGGAGCAACCCCCTGAGTTGCAAGAATCAGGTCCGGTGACTTGCCGGCAACCGAGTTCAGTGCGACGGAAGCGTTCGAGTAGAGAGCGCCCAATGTGAGCACCAGGGTATAAACATTGGCAAGAGAGTCAGCAGGCAGGAATAGATCGGACGGGTTGATGCGCTCCTTGGTCGGGATGGCTGCAAGCTGAGCAGAAATGGCAGAGACTAGGTTGGCCTGGCTGAAACGCACCATCTCCTCGAGCTCTCCAGGCCTAGTCTGCCAGAAAGTAACGACATCGGATGGAGTCTTCTCGAGGTCAACAGCCGGTAGCTCACTGGCAGCATGCGTGGGAGAGTCACGGAGAATGTCCTGCCAGGTGGCAACGTTGATATTACCCCCAGAGCCTTCAGGGACTTCGTTCCAGTCCATGTGGTTGCTTCCTTCGTCCGTGACCCAGATAAGCTGTCGAAGAGATGGGTATGCCTGGATCACAGCATCAAAGGGAAATGATCCGGGGGCTGTGACCAGGGTATCGGCGGCGGAGCGACGCAACATGGAAACGAGTTCATCGTTGGAGACATCAAAAGGAATCAAGACCGTTGTCAGGTTAGGGTAGAAGCTGCAAGCGAAAAGCGTTACCAGAAGCTCGATCGAGTTTGGCAAGTAAACCGCAACTCTGATGCCACCAGCTTCCGCAACGTGCCGACCGATGAGGTTGATCTGACGAGTGATGTCGTCTTGATTTGTTAGTGAGGCCGGAATTCTGTCAAAGGACGAAACACGTACCGAGCTTGTGGTCAACCACGTTTTGGGAACCCAGGACAGTCAAGATCCGTCCCTTGGCTCCATTCTCACCACCTTCAGCCACCTTTCTCCAGACATCCCTCAAGTCGCCGTTTCGGCCGCGAGACCACTTGGAAGCTCCGGGATCCTTCACGTTGAGGCCAGTGTTGAGCGGCATGCCATGAGGAGTAGCCTGGGATCGGTAGACGGGACTCTCTCCCTCATTTCGGACTGACGATGGGACGGCCTGGCGAGCTAGGAGCATCGGATGCACATCGGGGTCGCGGGTAGAAATGATACGGTATGAGACAACAGCAAGCAGCAGCGTTACTAGACCGGTCGAGTAGACGTTCCACTGACCGAACAGGTTGGTAACGCCTGCGTCGAGGCTGTCAAAGACGCCCATTGTCGGAAACAGCTGTCACGCTTATCGGGGCAATCGAGTGCGCGCTTCGGCGGATGAGTCGGGGTTTCGTGATAGTTGAGCTCGAGGGAAAAAGAAGCCGTGCAAATGCTGAAAGTCCTGCTGTAGAAGTAGAACTGATATAATATACAGATCTCAGGTTTTGGGCGGGGGAAGAGAAAGAGGCGGCATCTACTACTATGCTCAGGGAATGCATGTGGGGAAAGCTTGGGGCTGAGTTGAGCAGCTTCACGTCACTTTTATTGCTTGGTTGGTTACCTCTCACCTCGTACGACTGCATCACGATTATTGGTTCATGATGGTTTTATTGTAATTCAAAAACACAATTATCCCAACTGTTTGAGTATAGGACAGATAACCCAATCTTTGACTACATTAGACCTACTCTCTAAGTAATGTATAAATCTTTACTCCGTACATCATTTTAGACCATCCAGTCAGCCCCGCCCGCTTTTGACTCCCAGCCTGCCCCTTTCCGGCTGATGGAGCCCTGAATATTCGGACGGTCCGGCACGCTGCCGTTTCCGTTTCGCACTATAACCTTACCGCACCGTTGATGCCGGCCGAGAGGCAGCATCGTACATGAAGCTGTTTCTCTGCGAGGGGAGTCACACTGATCGTGTCGTGTATCATGCATCGTACACAACTCACCAACACATCACATCAAGCGCAAGGGAACCAATGTAAAACAAGGCGTTTTTTTAATCAGGACTCCTCAGTCCAGTCTGGTTATCTGTTCTACTGCGGGAACCGAGTCCATGACTTACTACGCTGCCGTAGCAGCATGGTCCCCGTCTTCAGAAGCCTCGTGACTCTTTCATGTTTTCCATGAGTCAAAGCCTTCATCATGTCCATGTTCCTGACTTGCAAAGAGCAAGAGCTTTTATTTTCCTTTCCATGCCGTGCCGCCCAAACCAAAAACCATAACCTATGGGCATCGCGCGGCAACGCTCGTGCTCTCCGATCTGCTTAATAAAAACAGACATAACCGTCCTGTTGACCATTATCATTTGTTCCCTCCGGGTGCGCTCATCGCTCTCCCTCCGGTCCCCATTCCCAACAGGGACCAGCGAGCAATTCGGCACCAGAGAACCGAGAAATCCACTTTTGTCTATGTGCACGGCGATAACATGACCTTCTATCGTGAATGCGTGAAAAATGCCTTTGGGGTGAAGGGGATGACCTGACCCCAGGTAGACGGCGGAAACATAAACTTCGTAATGCTGCGTCAGATCTGTTGGCTCATAAAAACAGAGCCTAGATCCATATCTGCATCACAGCGTGCTGCCAACGTCTTCCAGCTCCCCACATCTCGGTCTAAGGGTATCAAGCGAGGAGTATGCCGAAATCAAAGAAACGCAATCTATCAGATGCTTCGTGAAGGCCCTGGGACCGAATACTGCCTGTTGCTAGCAGCAAAGAGGCATCCGTCTTCGCAGGTCATGGTGCCGCCGTATCGTCCAAATGCAAGTCGTGAAACCAGATAACGTCGAGAGAAAAAACATAACATAAAATCGCAAACGTGGGGGATGCTGCAAAGCTGATGATGTCTGCTAGCATCGTGTCGCACCTATGAGTGCGTGTATCTCCATGGTGTTGAGATGTTTACCACCAGGAAGACTGAGCACCAGGGCCGCTGGGGTTACCGTAGCCACCGCCGCCGTAACCACCGCCGCCGCCGCTGTAGCCACCACCTCCGTAGCCGCCAGAGCCACTGAAGCCGCCGCCACCGCCGCCGCCGTAGCCGGCACCCTGAGAAGGAGCATTGAAGCCGCCTCCACCACCGCTGTTTCCACCGAAGCCGCCGCCGCCGAACTTTCGGAAATCACGGTTGGCATTGCCGCCACGACCACCGCCGCCGCGAGAACGACCGCCACGACCTCCACCGCCGAAGGAGGACTCACGAGCGATGGTCTCGAGGAATGATGGAACCTCCTGGTTAGCTTCCTTGAGCAAGTCCATAAGCTCACGGACGATTCCGCGGTTGCCTCGGTTGAAAAAGGCGGTCGCAATACCGGTGTTTCCGGCACGACCAGTACGACCGATTCGGTGAACGTAGTCATCAACATCAGTAGGAAGATCGTAGTTGATAACGTGCAAAACGTTCGGAATATCAAGTCCTGAAGATTTGTTAGTTTCTGTCGAACAATTGGAGCATGTGTTTCAAACTTACCTCGGGCAGCAACAGCGGTAGCAACCAGAATGGGGCAGCGTCCGTTACGGAAAAACTCGAGAGCGCGCTCACGCTCACGCTGAGTACGATCACCGTGAATGGAAGTAGCAGGGAAGTTTTGATTGATGAGGAAGTCAGAGAGCGAATCGGCCATGCGCTTGGTCTCGACGAAGATCAGGGTCAGACCGTTGGCGTTGGAGTGGAGGATATCCAGAAGAACGGAGCGCTTGTCAACATCCTCGACGTACTCAACCTTCTGAGTAATGTTCTCGGAAGTAGAGCCAACGCGACCAACAGAAAGGAAGATGTAGTCCTTGAGGAAATCGCGGGCGAGCATCTGGATGTCCCGGGGGAAGGTGGCTGAGAACATCAGAGTTTGACGGTCCTGGACCGAGGGCATGTCTTCACCCTCAACAATGCGGCGAATCTGGGGCTCGAAACCCATGTCAAGCATGCGATCAGCCTCGTCGAGGACAAGGTACTTGATGTTCTGCAGAGAGATACGACCTCGCTCTATGAGATCGACCAATCGACCAGGGGTAGCAACAAGCAAATCGCAGCCACGCTCGATCTGTCGGAGCTGAGAACCAATGTCCGCGCCACCGTAAACAACGCAAGGTCGGACCCAAGATCGGTAGGCAAATTTTCGGGACTCTTCAAAAATCTGCGAGACAAGCTCACGGGTGGGAGCAAGAATCAAAGAGGTGGGGTAGGCCTTTCGCTGACGACCGAATTGGCTGGCGGCATTAGCGGGCACAGCAGAAGGACCGTTGATGAAAGCCTGGGAAAGAATGGGGAACAGGAAACCGCCAGTCTTTCCAGAACCAGTCTGGGCACAAGCCATCAGATCACGACCACCCATGACGATAGGGATCGAGTATTTCTGAACAGGAGTGGGGACCTTGTAGTGAGCAAGCTCGATGTTGCGGCACAGATGCTCATCCAGAGGAGGAGTGGAGAACTGATGCACAGGCTCAGGGACCTCTGTGCCGGAAGCCTCAACGGGAATGTCGTCGTACTTCTCGAAGTTGATACCGGTTTGCTGCTTGGTGGGATCATCGAGGACACCGAAAAGCTCGCGTTCAACACGAGGGTTGGCCGGGCCAGCAATGTGCTTTCCGTCGCGCCACTGGCCATCTCCAGAACCGCGAGCGGTAGCACCACCGCCGCCGCCAGAGTGACCTTCAGCATTGCCGCCACCACTGTAGCCACCACCTCGGCCGCCCCAACCGCCTCGGCGGTTGTTGCCATTATTGTTCTGGTAGGTAGGGACATCGTTGCCCCAGTTGGACTGACGGGCACCGTAGTTTTGGCTGCAGAAGGATTAGTAACTGTTGGATGTTCAACATCATTGAGCAGAATCATGACTTACTTAGCCCAGGCGCTGTTGCCGATACCGTTGGCAGCAGGGGGAGCACCATTCATGGCGGGAGGACCACCTGGAGTAGGACCGGCAGCGGCAGGGGCAGCGGCAGGGACAGGGCCAGCGGGAGGACCACCGCCCTGGCGACGCATGTGAGGAGGAATGTAAGATCGACCACCCTGGGGAGCACCCTGCTGGCCGCCTTCGTTGAGTGAGAGACCACCCATGTTGATTTGATCAGCCATGATGACAGTCGTGTTTCGGATCGAGAAAGTCGTAATAGAAAGATAGTCGGGTCGTGAAGACGCGTAAAATCCGAGCAAGACAAATAAGCACTCTCAAATTTCAACGAGAGTGGTTGATTGCGTGGTGAAATTCCCGTCGAAAGAAGAGACAGGAAAAAGCGTAAGAGAGAGAAACGGAAGACCGACGCTTCCAATAATTTCCCAGATAGATTACTTTTGGGCACCAATAAATGTCAGTGCAAATATCCTTCGAAGAGCAAGTAGAATCTTCAAAGGAGGGACGAAGGAAAGACAAAGTCTTAAGAAATGACGTGGATGGAGGGGGGATGGAGGAGGTTTGTGAGATGAAGGGTTTGTTGTGGGAGGAAGAAAGTAGAAAAGGGATAGATTTCAGAGGCGAAAGAAGAGTGGGAAAAAAAATTTGGTTGGAGTCGTGGCCAATTAGGCTTGGTGCGGGCATATGATCGGGTTCGAAGGTTTTGGAGGGGGGGTTACGCTGCGGTGAGGGCGGGTGAGAGGATTTTAGAGTGAGAGTGGGTCAGGCAATGCCGTGAGTGGGTGAAAGGGCACCGGAGGCGAGCTTTGAAGTACCCGTAAAGTATCTTTTGGCCACCGCTTACGGCAGACGCAACCAGTGGGATTCGAGATTTTGGCGGAGAGGCCAGTGAGAGCAGCGAGAATGCCTGTCAAAGGACTTGACGTGGCTGGGGCAGAAAAATGGAAAAGGAACTGACCTGGCACTTATGACGAAAGGGCACTAAAGGAGATAGGAACTCTTCTGACTGGACGAAAGAATTGTGTCCTGAATCGTGGTTGGTTATGAAGACGTCAGAATCTCAAGGACACTATACTTATTGCGAAGTTGAGTCAAACAGGCGGACGCTAGTTGGGTTTGATCCCCAGCAAGCTTGTGAAAGTCTAGGTAGAGAAGGGCAGAGAATCCTGGTGGAAGCTCACTTTGGATAAGTAAGAAGAGGCAAGGGGCGACTTGAGAAAGCTTGGAAACATGGGGTACTTGAGTAGTACCTCAACTGCAAACCAGATTCCGGGGCGGGCTAATACCCGGAACTGGGGTGGTTGGTGGGTACTGTAAGGACCTCTCAGCAGCCGTTGCTAGATATGACGATTTGGGCTCGGAAATAGGCTTATCTCAATAAATATTAACTTGTGTTTGTTGAGAACAGCAACAAAATCAAATAAAATCGCCAAACAGGCATAGAAAGCCTTCAACGAGCAAAAATATTTGATATTCCGAAGTGGCACCTGTTGTGCATGTTTCCATGGATATCAAACACGAGATGCTTGCGACTCGACTTGTCTCGACAAATACATTTACGGAACCGTTCAAACAATTGCGGACGCAATAAACGTGTCAGTCTCCTCTAACAATCTCGAGACCTGGCGGCCAGGCTGGAAGCATCAATGACGACAACATACATACTCCGTGCAGTACGGGTACATACAGGGATATCCGATAAGCGGGAAATGAGCAGATCTGAGAACTACCAACAACGATGCTTAGTCTTTTTACATGATATTAAGACATGTGCCTTATTGCATACAAACACCAGTGATCGACGCCCTTGAGAGATTGATTTTGTGCATTCGTTTTCCCCGAAGCCGTACGTTTTCACGTGCCTAGCCATACGCAGCTTATATGTAGACAATGTACGGATACTACGTAGTACATGAGACCACCCATACGGATCTCCCAGGCACCCACGACTCAGCAGCCCGGGTTTACCATCGACGTGGAATCTAGAATCTGCTGATCATTTCTAGCATCCAATAGAGAACCGTGTGATGAAAAATCAAAACGTGCTTGCCACATGCACTTGTTCCTTATTAACCTCGTGGTCGACGGGATGTTGCCCTTCATGACGGGTTTGGTGACCAACCTCGCATGGCATGGTGCCAGAGATTAAGGTTGCTTGGCAGGGCAGGGATACCTCTTTGACAATGTATTCCCTACACATTGACGATATTTATATCGTATTGGTAGAACTTGGACAAAAAGCCATGCTTGGCCCCTATGGAGTGCGAGGCAAACCGATGTACTATTTTGACGGGATTGGGCTCATAGGGCTGCTTGGCTGATTTCCAGGATCGAGATCTCCTACACTAGTTCAAGCCATGGGTTTGGTGTTCAAGAACTAAAACTTAATTCAATCGAGTGACAAAGATACGATTTCCTTGGATTACGAGCTGGTATACCATCGATATTGGGACCTCACCGTCGTGGATTCCTTCATTTTTATTGAGGCTATCCTGGGAACTGGGATTGCTCGAAGGTTGTACACACGTCCGGCTGCACGTTAAAATCTTCAGTTATTGGAATATTCTGCTTTTCCTTGATGTAACAACATGGCTGCATGGGAGAGAGCAACAAACCATTGACTAGACGGCCATGGCCAGCGTCAGAGTCCAAGCTAGGAACATCTTCAGGAGATGCCCTCCCCGACAATGATGATATGAGAACATCAGGCTGTATTTTCTGGATATATAAATGTCGAAATTAAGTTTTGATCGGAGATATAATTGAACGCCTAGGTATATGCGGTGATAATTGCTCGTAAGAGGGTTAGGCTTTTAATCATATGTAGACATCAGACATACACTATTTTGAGCACTCGATCTGGTAAATCCCCAAACCCGTGAGGATAGGCCACTGGATGGTAGTATTACTAAAACATGAGCCAAGAGCTATCCATCCACCAGCTGTGTTAATAGCAACAATCGTTACGTACCGCGTCAAGCATCATGAGACCAATGGAAATGATGCGAGACCCCATATACGGCCCCAAGTACAAATCTCAAGTTGTCCCAGACGGCAGACATGACGTCTCATGGACCATGGCCTGGAGGAAACCATCTTGATATAAGCGTTAGCTTCCAAGACCCATCTAGTAGTACAAATTCATGTTTCCTTCTATCTCCCGTATGCCTCTCAAGCACTCTTGACCACCTTGTCGTCGTCAAACTCTATGTCGACAATTCCATCTGCCTTGACCGCCTTCACTACCATACCCTTGAAGTCAATCGGTAACCTGCGCTTCAACTCGTCGGTGCACATTGTCAGAAGTTTGATGCCCTGATGGAGCGTGATATCGGGGTGGTGGTGCTTGTCAAGAATAGATAGGCAGTAGTATCTATGAAGGTATAAATCAGTCTCCGTCCAGATTATTTGCGTTTCATCGTGCATCTCCCTAGATCACCCGTTTCAGGAAGAACGTACTGTGCGTATCCATGCGCCGCGTAGGGAACATCTGCAAGCGACGCTAGGTAGTCGAGCCAGTAGAGCGATGGCTTGCCAGTGATGGGGTCAACACCACCCATGAGGAGGTTGACATTGTAGGGCTTTCGAGATCGCAGGCTGGTAGCCAACTCCCCACGGACGAAGTGGGCGAGGCCAGAGGGAGACAGGTCGGACTCATTTCGCATCGAGTAGAGCTGGGCATTTCGTTGAATGTATTCGGCGAATTGCACTGCGGAGTGAGTGTTAGCTGTCGTCATCGCGGGGCCAGTTGACAGGCCATTGACGGTGAGCTAGGTTCAAGTACCTGTGTCACCGGCCTCTCCAGAGAATGCGAGCAGAGTGTGCTTGTTGAGGGCTCTGGTCTTGTCATCGGATGTCTTGAGGATGGTGGCACCTCGCATCGCAGCCTTGGAAGCTGCAATAATGGTGAAGTCCTTTCCAGTGATTCCCAAAAGTATCTCCCTATTGAGCAGTATTAGTTTGTTCTGTAGCTACAGCTGTAGCTTAGGTATAGCTTACATGTTGGCGGTAGTATGGTTTGTGGTTGGGAAGAGTTAGATGTGTTGTTGTGGAGGAGTTGTTCGAGATAGTTGTTCGGCCTCAAGGTCCAGCATCAACCAAGCTCTCCCGTTAGGCTGTAGTGCTGCGCGTCAACGCTCGCCCGGGAGCTTCCCACACCTGGCTCGTTTGTGCCCCTCCCCACCGCCTGTCTCGGAAAAACCTGGACCCAGTCATCGGCTTCTGATTCGCCAGTTCAACGTCAGAGCAGCAAGTGGATTTTCCGTGGTCCACTGTCGCTCAACTTTTTTTTTCAGAGTCTAGAAATTTATCTTCGAGGCGGGATTGAAAGTCGTGAGTAGACAGCCAACTTTACGGCGTCGCCACAATGTCGTCCTTTTTCACAGCCCCCGGTGCGCAGAAGAAGCGCAAGCGCACTGAGCCTTCAGAAAAGCCAAAGAAAAGAGTTGCCGCCTCCAAATCCGCTGAAAAGGCTCCCTCGAAGAATGCCGGCCCCACCAAAAAGCGAGTCGAGCGAGACGAGTCTATCTCTGGGAGCGACTCAGACGATGACGAGAGCTACGACAGCGCCTCAGTCGCGAGCGACGTGGAAATGGAAGACAGGGAGTCGGATGACGAAGAGGGCGAGACTGCCGCTGAACGGAGACTGCGGCTAGCAGAGCGATACCTTGAGAATGTCAAGGAGCACGTGGACGAAGCTGGTTTCGACGCCGCCGACATTGACCGGGATCTGATCGCCGAGCGACTTCAAGAGGACGTGGCGGAGGGCAAGGGCCGAGTATATCGTCAATTGGCCTCGGAGCTGGGATTTGACGACGTCTCGCGCACCTTTTTCCGGAGCAACACTAACACCGTCACCTCCATCGCCGTATGCGCCCCCTACATCTACACCACGACCAAAGATCTATACCTACAGAAATGGAAGACACAAGATCTCCCTCAACACCAATATCCTCAGACAACACGACGGAAACCCAAGAAGCCCCCCGCGCCTCCAAAGAAGCAGCCAGTGCTGGAGTCTTGGCTTAGGGGAAACACGAAAAAGTCCCAAGACAGGAACTACCAACGCCACACCGACCGCATCCTCGCTGTCGCAGCTTCTCCTGACGGCAAATTCGTAGCCACTGGTGGTGCAGACCGGAAGCTTATCATCTACGACGCACATGCACTTAAGCCCATCAAGGTTTTCACACATCACCGAGACGCTGTCACCGGATTGGTCTTCCGAAGAGGAACGAACCAACT
Source organism: Fusarium nurragi (assembly GCA_012977755.1). Classification (NCBI taxonomy): domain Eukaryota; kingdom Fungi; phylum Ascomycota; class Sordariomycetes; order Hypocreales; family Nectriaceae; genus Fusarium; species Fusarium nurragi. The sequence continues at coordinate 116,904 of JAALXI010000230.1, read as the reverse complement.
GTACTCATGCTCCAAGGATCGCACAGTCAAGGTCTGGAGCTTGGACGAGATGGCCTACGTTGAGACTCTTTTCGGTCACCAGGACGAGATCCTCGACGTTGATGCTCTTGCGCAGGAGCGTTGTGTCAGTGTTGGCGCACGAGACCGCACTGCCCGTCTTTGGAAGGTCGCTGAGGAGACGCAGCTTGTCTTCCGTGGCGGTGCCGTTGATAAGAAGTCCCGACCAAGTGGTGTTCACCCACGCTCTCTCCTTCACGAAGGCAGCATGGACCGTGTCGCTATGATCGATGAAGATCTCTTTGTCACTGGTAGCGATAACGGTGCCCTTGCCTTGTGGAGTGTACAGAAGAAGAAACCTGTGTACATCGAGCCTATCGCGCACGGCATTGACCCGGCTTTGGATCCCACGGAGGCATCTGCCGAGCAGAACCCAGGCCCCGAGATCGTGCCTCCTCCCACGCCCCGCTGGATCACCGCTATCCGAACCATTCCTTACTCCGATGTTATTCTCACTGGCAGCTGGGATGGCCACATTCGAGTTTGGCAGCTCAGCGAGGACAAGCGCAAGATTGTGTTCCGTGGTGTCCTTTCCAAGCCCGGGGACCAAGAAAACGAGTCCAACGAGGACAACGCCCAAGGGCCCGTCCATGGCGTAGTCAACGATATCGATGTTTTTGAGCGTGGCGATAGAGGCAAAGACGGCCTCTGCGTGGTTGTGGCTGTAGGCAAAGAACACCGGCTAGGCAGATGGGATCCGCCAGCAAAGGCTGGGCGCAATGGAGGGTTTGTTTTTGAGATTCCAAGGATACAGCGGCCGATGGCGAATGGCACGAAAGAGAGCTCAGACGACGAGCAAGAGGAATGAAAAAAGCGTAATAGATACTTGACTATCAACCACTCAATAGACGTGGTGGAGACTGCAACTCACATCACATGTTATATATCATTAGCATATCGGGGAAGAATAGGTCTAGCATCCGTTGGTGATCACTTGGGAGTCGGGTGTTAATAGGAAATTTTTCGTGATGGGTATAAACTTTAATATCTTTCTACTCGAGATAGCCTCTCTAATGTCTCTTCGTCGCCTCAAATCCTTTTTCGTCGCATGTCAAGTCCCAGCCATCGAATCCCAAGCCTGACATAAACGCAATTCTGCAACCGTCTTGACCATGATCGGAACCAAAACTCCGACACCATCACTCCCTGTTTTTCTTGAAGCCCACCCAGTATGTTGCCATTCATCAAGATAGCCCATTCATGATGTCAAATCGATGGACTGATCAACTCCATCATACTGTGGTCCTTTGGGAGACGGTCTATCCTCCTCTATACTTTTCATAACAATCGGCTCTAGATCAATAACACTTTGACTGCCTTGAGCTCCTGATGGTGAGGGGCGTTGTCTCTTAGCTAGAGTCAACGGCGGCGAACTATTTTTCTTAACAGTTGATGAGGTGGGTGCTGGGTGAACCTCATCAGATGAGTCTGGTAATCTGTGGACAAAATTGGGCGTTGATGGCTGCTTGATTGCCATTCGCTCACTACGCCGGGAATGCCCTTCCCTGGTTAGATCAGAAAGCACTTGTGGTACGTGATCGATAGGCGAGGAACGCGCCGAATGATAGACATCTCCTGAGCTAGAGGCCTTAGACTCGTTGCTCGAGTCCTCTCTTAAAGGCTGGACGAAGGATGGCTCGCCATTCCTTTTAGGCGTTTGAGGTAGGGCCTGCTGCTCTGAAGAAGCAACGGCAAAGTATGCCGAGGTAGTGGCTGTCTGTCGAGACTTTTCCATTGTCGCACGACCGGCACCGTTCTCCACAGGGCTCTTCTGAACACGCTTGACTTGCGGCGTCTCTGGCTCTCCTAGGGGCACTTGAGGGGAGGACGGGGCTACCTGTGGTGATGAGACGGGTCCCTTCGTTGCCCTCCGTTGTCTCTTCAATTCCTTTTCCTTTTCCAGTCGCAAATGTTGCTCCTGTTGAAACCCGAAAAGAAGATCTCTCACCTTGGCGCGGATTTCCTGGGGTTTAATAATCCACTGAGTATCCTCTTTGTGAAGCAGTCTTCGGACGGCTTCGTCTGGATCTTTCAGAAGATTCTCCATGTAACCCAGCACATATACACCACAGTCACAATAGTTGTCCTGCTGTGGAATCCCCCGAGCAGTCATGCCTCCCGGGGTGTTGGTGATTTCGAGCCCTTTTTTGTGTTTTGCTTCCTCAACTAGATAGTCTCGCAAACACCTGCAAGTTGGCGAGTGTGCCGAGCCCAGTGAGTCAAGAGTAAGGATCCTTGGCTCATCAGTGCTGAACTTCTGGTTTCCTCCAGTCGACTTTCGCTTGCTGGTCTTGGTAGTGAGTTCTGCATTTGTCACGTTCTCGTCGTTCAATAAGATAACGCTGGTGTCATTGATTGTCCGGCTTCTGGTTGATCGAGGAACCTCGACATCAAGAGCCGCAGCAGGTAGTGTCTGCTGAGCACAAGGGCTCTCTAAAACATTGACTGCTGGGTCGTTATCCTCAACGATGATTGCGTCTTGTGGATTTGGGGGTTGCTTCTCCGTGATTGTCTCTGCTTTCACCTCCCGAGGGAGAAGGAGGGGCGCATTATAGATAATAGCCAGGTACCAGTGTGCATTCTCATTGACCGGAACCACAATGTATTCATAGGAGAGAAGATCAACCCTCGCAGTCCAGGCTTTAACACCTTCATAATTAATCTTGGCGCGATTCGACCTCAGTTTCTCGAAGAAAAAGGTGTTGAAAATGTACACCTTTTCCAAAATCTCTGGCCGTTCCTTTTCGAGCTGGACTTGTAGATAACGAAGATAAAAGCTGATGAGATTGTCGTTGAGAAACTCTCCTTCGTCCAACCGTTGGATATCATCCTTGTCGACAGTTGCACGATTCTTTCCAGTTGAGGGGTATACCAAGGATCTGTGCCAGTCCTTGTCCCAACCTGGGTTTTGAGCTGTCCATCTATCGGGAGTTCTCTCGCGGCGTGTCATTGGAGTTGACTGTCTTGTGCGGCGAGTGTTGGGCCCGTGACTACGAGTTAATCCTGCATATGTATCTTCAGTGTGTGCCGGCTCCATTTGTATGTCCTCTTCTTTCGGCTGAGTAAGGCCCTGCATCCTATCCTTGAGCTTGGTACGCCTAGGTGAGATAGGTGACCCTACAAAAGGGTCTCTGTGAGAAGAACGAGATTGTGGTCTCGATTCATTTGCTTTGAAAACGTTGTTTGGTGAAATTGGGCCGGGCTGCTCGGTCGAATCATTTTTGTAACCTTGAGCGATTTCCATGGCGTGATCGAATGTTCTAGTCAACCGTTTCCTAAGAATCCTTAGTTTAGTTCTGATAGACACTACTCTTCGAGGGGTACTTACGGGGTGTCTTCAGTAAGTCCTGGCGACCCGTGCAACCAACGGATAAAGAGAGAGGCGTGAGAGTTGCTGGCGAATTTCAACACGAGGGTACCCTTGATCTGCCCATTAGCTGCTCGTTGGATGGCGACAATAGGACTGTTGGTGTTGTTCTGCTTTACGTGGTTGATCTTTTTCTTCAAAATTTGGAGCCATGAAAGATCTTGTCCAGTCTCGTGAATGGGGAGAGCTGTATCTACATCGAGATGAAGCCTAACACTCCCAAGGTTGTCTCCGGATTGATACCATAATTGTCCACAAACAGCAGAATCCACAGTAAGATCATCCGAAGTTGGCTCTCTCGATGCCAGACTTTGACGTCCCACAACAGGTTTCGTTGCTTTGAAGGATGTGGGCTGAATGTCGCCTCTTTGAGATCGTGACTGAGGAGATCGAGAGATTAGCTTGCCGACGATGGACTTCTTGGCAGTCTCTCGACCTGCAGAAGTTCCTGGCCTTGAAAGCTCATCGTCGGACTCATTGTGGGGCTTGAATCGCTTCGGGGCATTCTGCGTGTACTCTGTCGCTGGCCTCTTTGCCTGAGGAAGATCGGAAGTAATGCTGGCCGGTGGCGGGTCGATAGCTAAGCAATCCGGGCTCGTAGGACCATACAGAGGTTGGGGAGGAAGGTTTCGATGTGCGATAGCACTCGTATCGTCGTCGATTTCAAGAGGTGATGAAGATATTTTGTTTTCACGCCGTCTCCGTCTGCGTCGGCTCTGCTTAACGTTATTACGACTATGGACGCGGCGATATTCGTGCAGACTGCTCGTAGCAGTTGCAGTTTTGCTGTTGCTGGTAACGCTTGAACCATCGATAGTCTCGGCCTGAGAGCCATCTCGAGTCAAGTCATGTATCTGCGACCATGGATGCTTCGCACCACCCAGACCATCGTCTTCAATCACTTCCAAGGGTCTTGTATGCGATTTCGAGGTGAAAAAGGCGGACAGGATGCCGTGCGACAAACCCGAATCCGATTGTTTGATGCGTTGATTTGACCGGTCGTTTTGAGAATCATCGCGGTGGTCCCTCGTTTCAGCAATTTGCCCAGCGCCCAAAGAGCTTCGCGGTCTTTGGTTGTTGATCGCTCTCTGCTCTAGGGATCAGTAACCATCCTCAGGCTGCGCCAACCCGACACCAAACTGACCAGCCGTGATTTACTCATGTTCACCTCTTCGCCCGGAGCTCTTTACAGTGTGTCAGCGGGAATATCCTATCCTGTCGCACGAGTGGACAAGAGGCCTACCCATAATCCGGGAAAGAGTTGGCGTTGGAGTGATAACGTGCGAGAGGACTAGATTGTATTAGAGTAAAGCTCAGCGCAATATACAGAGAGAAGACAGGAAGAGGAGAAGAGCGGTGCGCACTCCCATCGAGCCTTTTTCCTCCTCTGATCACCAGTAGACGAAGACTGGGCGTGGGCCTCCAGTTTTTCGCCTTGACAGTTCACGATGCGTCAGGCTAAGAGGCGGTGATCGTCACTGCCAGCAATTGATGCAGTTTGGAGCGGAAAGCTAGGAGTCCCTCCGTACAGCCAAAATCACCAAGTATATGAAGAAGAAGAAAAAAAACAGATTCTCATGGGCAAGAGATCGAAGCCTACTAAATCGTCGAGCAGTTTCTTCGTGGGACGTTGTGATTCGGTCTTTGTCCAGTGGAAGTTTGGACGGCCCTAGCGAGACCATTAAAAGGCCGGCTTCTAGTGGGGGTTCGCTATGAAATTTAGTGCGACGTCGGCAGAGACAGGCTGTGGAGATGGAGTGACCAGGTTAATTACTGCGTGCGTCGTGGAAATGTCAGCCTCGCAGGGTCCAAGCAGTTGAAAGGGACCGAGGGACTGTAAATACATATAATACTGTAGATGAAAACAACAAGTGTAAGATTCTTTTTTCTATTTCCTTTTTTTCCCTTCTTTTTTTTGTTCTTTTCTCGAGATCTTCTGGTACTTCATTCCTCCTTCTTCAGATGCTGTCTCCTTCATAAAATCATCTCCGTTCAATTCAGCAGTTCAAAGAAAGCAACCCCACAGTGATCCAATCACAAGGCTGAAACGCCACAGCTCCAGCGCTGGCCACCTTAGGACGGCTCCCAAAACGTGGCCAGTAGCTTTAACCTCCATCACCAAGACGCGATATCGTCAAACCTCCGTCTTTCAAAACTCCACATCCACTCTTTCTATATCCTTTTTTCTTTTTTTCTTTTCTTTATAAAACACGCCGAGGGCAAAAGCTGCACCGGCAGCTACATCAATTGCCCGTCATGTACAACACTCTCACTCGTGTCCAGAATGCGTTTGGCTTCTTCACCACCGTCGCATTTGTCGTCGCAGCTTTCATTGCCGCTTCGGATCTCCTTAGCCCACGTGCTCCCGACGCTGGCAAACTTGGTGTTTCCAACACCCAAGTGTATGTCTCTTACCTGCAATCTCACATTTCCATGTACTAATCATCCCCCGCATTGCAGTGTTAGGGGCCGACCGCACTACTACAGTTCTAAGAAGGAGGAATACGCCATCATTCGATTTAATCTGGAAGCCGACTTGAAATCTCTTTTCACATGGAACACCAAGCAAGTCTTTGTATATGTCACTGCCGAGTGGCCCGGTCCCAGCAACTCCACCAACGAGGCGATCATCTGGGACAAGATCATTACAAGCCCCAGTGCCGACCATCTACAGAACATTGGGCCTGTTGCTATGAAGAAGCTCAAGCGTAGCGCAGAGGGCAAGTCTATTGATCCTGACCGGTAAGTCTTCACATCATAATAAAAGCTAGTTGTAGAAGCTTACGACCGCTGTAGTGGGATGATTGGCCTGAAGAACCAGAAGCCTAAGTACCAGATCACTCACCCTAGTGGTAAGGTTGCCCAGGTAGATGACGTGAAGCTTAAGCTACACTACAACGTTCAGCCCTGGGTTGGCTTCCTCACTTGGGACCAGACCCGTGATATTGGTCATTGGAAGGGATTGGTTGGTGCCGAGTCGCCCAGCTTTCAACTTCCTCCTATCAAGACTAAGAAGAAGGATGCCCCCAAAAAGAGTTACTAGACGAATTAATCCGTCGATCTTGAGGATATATTGATAGTATTATGGCGTTTAATGCAACGGATGATTTGATGCCTTATGTTCTCCGCAAACAGTTTTGTTCCATACAGATCCATTTGTATTCGTGACTTCGTGATACAGGTATCTAGCTTTTGTCTATCATACATTTTCACAGTCACAACTTTCATCACAACGCTGGCTATTCTACAGACAACCCAAGCATTCAAACATCATGTTGTAAGATATGGTATCACGGACAATCTGTCCATCAGAGCCAGCAAGGTTCAAAGCCACGAGGCATCTAGCCCTGAGTTCCGTTACCAGCAGCACCTCCATTACCCCGACCACGGTTGGGGCCGCCTCGTCCTCTTCCGCCACGTCCACGTCCACGGCCTCTGCCCCTGGGTTGGTCAAGACTAGCGGGTGGTGGAACATTACCATACATCTGTTCCTGTGGAGCACCTGCGACATGGTCGCCGTCAGGGCCCTGGGAACCGTGGTAACTACCACGGCCACGACCACGACCTCCTCTGCCTCGTCCACCGTTTCCATTGGCATCAGCACCTTCAGGAGGACCGTTTCGGTAAACCAAGGTGCTGTGGACGAGATTAGGGGCACCTCCACGAGCGCCGTTGCCTCGGCCACGTCCACCTGGGTTGTTGCCGTTCAACGCCCCACGCCATCCACCGCGAAGGGGACTAGGCGCCGGTGCGTCCTTGTATTGAGGGACGCCAACATTCGCATATCCACCTTGCGCCGCAATGACGGGGCGTCGCTGTTGCGACTTGCTCGTGGTAGAGATGACTTGTTTGTTTGAAGTGTTCAGGACCGAGGAAGATGCTACAGTCTGACCACGGAACATAGGGGCTCTCTCATTTAGAGTGGTACCACTCATGAAAGATGTATCCCAGACAACATCCAGAAGCAAAGCAGTAGCTGTACGACTAATGCCAGCAACGGTTCCGCGAGTCGCAATGGGGACCTTTCCAGCAGCGGAGACATAAGTGACTCGATCTCCGAGAGTAAAGTTCTGGCTGCCAAGCACCATCTCCGCATCTGATGGCTTAAGAAGCGCTGAACGAGGAACCTGACGTAGCTTCTTGATATTGACATCTTTTGAAGCAGCATGTACCTGTTCCCCGACAGCAGCGAGAGCCTTAACAACCTCGGAGTCAAGTTGTTCGGCTTCCAAAGGAACACGCTCAAACTTGCTTGTCTCCTGCTTCTTGAGCCAGGCCACAATTTCCTTGACTCGCTGAGAAGCAACGCTTGGGTCCTTCCACAAATCTGTTTCGAGGACCTCGCTCTTCTGTGGCTCCCTCTGAATGGCCGCAAAGAAATCGGGGAAAGCAACCATGTAGTCAGCAATCAACTTGATTGCCATACCACTGAACTCCCAACCTGTATGAGACTTCCTCGAGTAGCCCAGAACCTTGAGCTTTCGTCCCTCAAATTTCAAATTCAGGCCTAGGTTCAATCTGAGCCCGGCAGAATTGATGATCTGGTAGGAAGAAGTAATCTTGCTAAGTACAAGAGGATGAATGCCCAACTGCTTGGCGACAGCAAAAGAAGGAGTGTAGGGGTTGGAGCGTTCCGCCTGGTAAATGATTTGCTTGGCGAACTCTGGCTCCTTGGTCTTGAGCATCGAGACAACAATTTCAACCTTGTTGTTGTCATGGGAAGCGACTTCAAGGGGCCGACCAAAAGCGTACTCACCAAGGAAGAAAGCACGGGTGCCTTGAGGAAACTCTTCCTCGATGGGCAACGCTTCTTTCTCGATGAAGCGCTCATCCTCGTTGACGACCTCATCAACGATGGTTTGCGCAGCATACGTGCTCCTAAGACTGGGGTTTTCGGCATATTCCTTGATCAAGGCTCCCTCCTCCGTACGGTTAAGACCCTTGAGCATATGGACGTATACCAAACACTCCACCTGGCCAATAGTAATTGCCAACCGCTTAGCATGCCAGGTCTCAAGATGGTCGGCCTCCCTGGCCCAATCAGCAGCCTCTCTGTTGTTGTGATCCCTTGTCACCATGTCTTTGCCATTGTCCGCCAGTTCATAACTGAAGAGTTCGTCCTGGACCTTGATAATCTTGGCTTCCTGAAGGAATGGATATCCCACGTAGCATCGCTGGCCGAGTTTTGCCTTCCAAGTTTCTATCTTGGTACGATTTTCCGTCTCAGTCAAGGTAACACAGACACTCGGGTTCCTACTGTCCGTCTGGAACACATTGACACCGTAACCTTCAACAAGCTGGGCAGTATACGGGAGAGTGTGGAGCGTAGGAAAGCCCGCCAGAGCATCGACATTCAGCAAGGCGCCATTGGTCAGACCCGACAGGAAATCAAGTCCCTCCACATCAGGAAGGTCGAAGATGTTCTCAATGCAGCGACAGTTCTGAATTTCAGGAAAAACACCAGGCAGTGGAGAGGGGTAAACAAAGTCGACCTCGGGCGAAAATGTGAACTTAAGAGGGACGCCGAAACCGTTTCGAGCCTTTTCATCAGGTTCCAATAGTTCGTTCTTGGGTGCCATAGCCGCCAACAAGCGCTTCTCATCGATGAATGGAATTTTGATGACTGCTTCCCAGTCCATCTTCTTCCCATTCATATCTAGCTCGAAGTCTCGAGGATAGAAGTCGATGATAGGAGAGTCCGGGTTCGTCATGAGGTCATGGTAAACCTTGGGCACGATCTTCTTGCTTCGATCTGGCAGAACACCCATGAGCTGTTCGTATGGCAAGAAAGGCTGACCCTTCTTGAAGTTGAGATCCGCGCCAACACCCTTGACAACATCTAAATTATGTTAGCTGACCGCCCAAACGTACGCACGTTCAACTTACCTGAAATAAGAGGCGCGTAATGGTATCCGTAGAACCAGGGCCACGACGCAATTCCTCGATAGTAGTAGTACAAAACCCATTGAAGGCCTTGAACGTAGTTCTCGCACAGGGCCGTGAGCTCGTTGTCGTAATTGTCGGGGGCCCACTCCTCAAATTTCTGGAGGTAGTACTTTGTCTTCCAGCCCTGGTATTTGTCTTGATATAGTTTCTCGTAATTCTTCTGGGCATCCTCGGCGGTCAGGTCGATCACCAAAGCCTTGTCGTAAGTTTTCATTACTCGATAGGCGGCTAGGTTGCCTTCCTCTTCCTCGTCATCGTCATCCTCATCCTCGTCGTTATCCTTAGGTGGGAACGAAACAATCAGATGACGGTGGCCCTCGTCATCCTCCTTGGTGGACCATTGCAGGTGCATGGAGTCGGCCAGATCCTGAACAAACTTGCGATCGTCAGCCTTGAGACTAGTGCCGAGGTCCAAAGGTTGGTCAGAGCGCTTTGAGATGTAGGGCTTGATCTTTTGCTTCCACAAATCGCGTTGTGTTGAGGTGAGCACAAGCTGACCTCCTTTAGGCGCCTTTGTTGCGGCATTACTGTTCTCAAGCTTCTTTTCCATCTGTTTCGACGCGAACCACTTTTCATCCGATACATCGTTCTCGAATGCGTTGATTTCCGTGTTGGACAGTTCGCCAAGGAGGCGCTGTAGTCGCTCCATGTTGATGACTCCATTCTCGTTGATATATCCATCGCACTTGGGAAGGATAGATTTGTAGATCCTAAACATGTTGGCTAGTGCACCCTCATTAATGTGTAAGCTGGGCAAGTTAGGAAGGAAATCGTTTCCGACAAAGAAGGCCATCAAAATAAAATCGTCAATAACTCTTTCCAGATCAAATGGGAAACTGAGAGACCCTTCTTCTTCAAGCTCTTGGAATTCCATCTCAAGATATTCTCTGACGATACAGAGATGGAGCAGATAGAAGTTCTGATGCTCAAGCTCTTTGGATTTGGTTTTGGAGGCCCGTCCAAAGGTGACCTCCTCTCGGAGAAGACAAAAATGGGGGTCATGGCTGAGCAGACCAAGCATGATCAAATCGGCATCAAGACCATAAAGGCAATGTCTCACGTTGTGGTTGTAGTTAGGCTGGGCCTTAGCATTTCGAATGTATTCCATGATCTTGTGTTCTCCCTCACCAGGGACCTCGTGGCCGGACAGCACAATTTCGCATCCTTGCCAGTCGGTGTCTTCGGACACCTTCTTGTTGACAAAGTACCTCAACTGTTGGGATAGCTTTGCCATAAAAGCGGTACCTGCGTATGTTAGAATCGCGATTGGACACCGTAGAGAAGATGGACATACCTGGGGTAATGCAATTGCTGTCGAAAGGTTCCTCTTTGGGGATTTCAATACCATCTTTGATAGCTTTGTCACGAGCTTTCTCAGCATCGAGAGCCGTCCGGAAACGTCGAGAACGTTGCTGGTTCATCTTTGCTCGAGGCGCAACACCATCAATAGCCATGAAGAAGAGCTGTTTGGGCTTAATCTTTCCGAATAGATGTTCGATGTAGTTGAATATGCGAATAAACATTTCCTCTTCGCTCAGGCGGAAGGACACATCCTCGCCTGCATCCTTGTGGGTACAGTTATGGATAATACCATTCATATCGAGCTACCTAACGATCAGTTTGAAGTGACAGGATGAAGCTCGGGGCGACGAACATAAAGGCAGTCGAACTCGGGTATTCGGTTCTCCGCGATGAGCTGGGAGATGGCAGGATATCGCTCGGAGAGCCATCTGAAGAACTTGGGGACACTGCGATGAAAAGAGTCAGCTTCAGAAGCTTGAAGAGAGCGACGAGAACAGATGCATACCCCATCTTGACAGGTAGTGGGCAATTCTCAGCCCACGAAAAGATCTAGAGATTCGAAAGTGTTATCGGATTTAAACTCCGATTCGCCCCTATATCTGGGCGCAAAACGTAGAAAATCCTGTGGCAACAGGGTCAAAAGACAAGACGATGACTCGGCGTGGCGTCTGGCAGACAGAAGACGAATAATGCTACAATGGAGCGATAAGTACTCAGGAAAGTGTGCTCTGTAATGCCCGTATAAATGAGCGGTGTCGCAGGAGAGCGGTGGTGTTCTGGGAGACTCTGAAGGAAGAAGGGTGAAGGTTGCGACGAATCGTGTTATCGTGACAATGCAAGTCCAACAGTCATTGAACAGCTGGGTTAACAAGGTGGGGCTCTCAGCCTGCAATGGAGGGGTTTAGCAGTCTACTTTTACAGTACTTCAATAATGAGTAGCCAGCAGCTGTGCGATGGGGTACTGATCATGTACTCTCAGCGAACTCAGGCCCCTCCGTGAGTCAACGACCGGGGGAGGTGTCGAGCTGTGGGGTATCCGAGCCACACGACCTCCCACCTCGATGTGGCTGAAGCTGGTTGCTTAGGACGTATTGTCACTTTACGCGCGACGCGTTACAACCTCTACTTTTCAGCCTTCCCGTGCAACGACGCTATTCTCACCTTCAGCCGCGCATTTCGCATTTCCTCTGCCAACAATTTGTTGACATCACGAACTTCGGTCATATCCCACTATCTCAACATTACTGAACGCACATAACCTCGACATAGTCAACACGCCGATTAAACAAAGCCCATCATGGCGCCTGCTCAATCTACGGAGCGCGATGTGGACAGTAAGTTTGCGCCCAGCCTTGCATGCGACACAACCCAATCATGACTGCGTTCATATTCGAGAGGTGACTTACTCACGCGAACATAGTCGAGATGACCCACGAAGAAGACGATGATCAAGGAGAGCGTCTGATCAACGAAGGTAAGAAGATGCTAGAGAACGGGGGAAATGCTTCACTATACTGACACTCAAAAGAGTACAAGACATGGAAGAAGAACAGCCCTTTCTTGTACGATATGATTCTAGGGTAAGCCGCAATCCTGTAGCTGCAATCGGTGTCCCTCAATCTAATACTCATCTTTCTAGAACGGCCCTAACTTGGCCTACCCTCACAGTCCAGTGGTTCCCCGATGTCAAGGAGCCCGAGGGCAAGAACTACAGAATTCACCGCCTCCTTCTTGGCACTCACACCTCAGATGAGAGCCCCAACTATGTTCAAATTGCCGATGTGCAGATTCCCAAGACTGTGGCACCGAATCCCGACGACTACGACGAGGAACGGGGCGAGATTGGTGGCTACGGCAAGTCTGGCGATGTCCCTGCTATCAAGTGTGATATTGTTCAGAAAATTGAGCATCCTGGAGAAGTGAACAAGGCTCGATACCAGCCCCAGAATCCTGATATTCTCGCTACTCTCTGCGTGGACGGCAAGATCCTCATCTTTGACCGCACGAAGCACCCTCTCCACCCTACTACCCTTGGGAAGGTTAATGCCCAGATAGAACTTGTCGGACACAAGGCGGAGGGTTTTGGTCTGAACTGGAACCCTCACGAGGTGGGATGCTTGGCTTCTGGCAGTGAGGATACCACCATGTGTCTCTGGTAAGTGTTCACAACAAATTTCCAGAATACTCAGCTTACATGTCATACTACAGGGACCTGAAGACCCTCAAGGCCGACTCGAGAATTCTCAACCCTTCTCGCAAGTACACTCATCATACCCAGATCGTCAACGACATCCAATATCATCCTATCTCAAAGAACTTCATCGGTTCCGTGTCCGACGATCAAACCCTTCAGATTGTTGATGTGCGACACAGCGAGACCGCAAAAGCAGCGGTGGTTGCCAGACGTGGTCATCTTGACGCGATCAATGCCCTGGCGTTCAACCCTAACTCGGAAGTGCTCGTCGCCACAGCTTCGGCGGACAAGACGATCGGTATCTGGGATCTCCGAAATGTGAAGGAGAAGGTGCACACCTTGGAGGGTCACAACGACGCTGTTACATCTCTGTCCTGGCACCCTACTGAGGCTGGTATCTTGGGAAGTGGCAGTTATGACCGAAGAATCATCTTCTGGGATCTTTCACGAGTCGGCGAGGAGCAATTGCCTGACGACCAAGATGATGGCCCCCCTGAATTGTACGTCCCCATATAGCAAAGGATTTTCTCGAACAAAAGCTAACACTTTATAGGCTGTTCATGCATGGTGGCCACACAAACCATCTTGCTGATTTCAGCTGGAACCCTAACGAGCCTTGGCTTGTAGCAAGTGCTGCGGAAGACAATCTGCTGCAGATCTGGAAGGTAGCCGAGTCCATTGTAGGTAAGGACGACGGCGACTTGCCTGTCGATGAGCTCGACCGATAGGTGAGGTGGAAGTTCGTGGAGAAGTTCCGGTCTTCATAGGATGAGGAGACGCAGCAGCTCTGGAAGCGGTGGCAAGAGGAAAACATGCCACCAGCGATGAGAAGCGACATATCCTAGTGCGAGGACTTACAAGTACCTTGGGAGGTTTTTTTGGGCCCTTAAAAAGATGATTCATACCTCATGCCTGCAGCTTAATTAAAAAAATGTTTTCTATTTTCTTTCTATCCGAAAGAACGAGCATTGCCTCGAGTTCTTGCAAGTGCAAGGCACTGCAAGACACCTGGCAGGCCCTGACAGTGCTAGGCCTGAACTCGGTTAACCTGGTGAATCTTGTTTGTTTGGCCATTAGCTCCGTTTGCTTCCTATTGTTCGTCCCGTTTGCATGTGGTCGTTTGGTTGTTGTTTCCTGCGGACGATACAAGAGCGCGTCTCGAGGCTCGAGAATCTTCTCTCTAGACCGTCTCGTGAGCTTTCCTCAGCGACTCAACCATCACGAACCTCACCGAAATACCAAGTCTACAACATTATCTGCTTCATCGTATCTCAGTCTCAAACATGACTTCTAATCCACCCCCTTTGGGTGTTCCGCCGCCTTCGACGAACAGCACCCCCTCTAATGGCAGCAACCTACAGCCGACTACCAGCAGCCTCTCTCAGCCTGCTGCTAACTCGCAACCTGCTCCTCAGGGCCAACGCGGAGCCCGGGGCCGACCCATCACTCGCTCAGGGAAGAAGGTGGAACTCCTGACAGATTCTATGCTGCGACGCCTTGAAGAAGCGGTTGCAAGTCAAGCTCGCGCAGATGCACCACCGGGGGGCATGGGCATTACCCCCGAGGGTTATGAGGAAGATGAGAACCTAGTTACATGTGCCAAATCACTACCGGATGTCGCTATCGATGAGGCCAAAGATCAGTCTGGCGTGAAGAAGAAAGTCAAGATCGGCCCAGCTTATGTCAGTGGCAGGTTTCAAGGCGAGGATCTCTACAAAGTCAAGGATGAGATGGATCACCTCACCCTCAGTCTCAAGCACGCCAGCTTTGATATTATCACAGCTCTTTGCTGCAACCTCGAACTTTCTATTGAGCTCGGCAAGCATCTCTCCCCCAAGGACATCATCAATCTATACATCGCCAGTCCTGCATTTCGCAAGGCAGTCAAAGGCCATATGCTCTCATGCATCCGTATGTGGGTCGATACCAATGCACGCGAGGCCGGAGAGGTCTTTCACTGGAAACTGTACGGCAAGATGTTGATCAGAGATCCGGCTGGTCGCACATCGGAAGTGAATGATGCTCGGTATCTCGAGGACCGCTGGGAGACGTCGAAAACAAACCCTGGCAAAATCCGTCTCATTCCTGGCTTCAGGTACCTTCAACTCGTCCTCGGCCGTGATCGCTATTGTCGCGAGATCCTTGCCATGATGGCTCGCATGGGTTTTCGTATGCCCAAAACAATGTACAGCACCTTGCTACGACTCTGGGCTCTCCTCGAGGTCTCTACCACTCGCCAGAGACAACTCTTTCTGCGGAACCAGGATTATTGGACCGATCAGCACCTCTACAATGTGCAGTTCTTTCTTGTCAAACTCGCCATGGCATTCACACACCCTTACTTCCCCCCTCCCAGCATTGAAATGGTCCGGCTCATGATGGGCCAGAAGGGGCTGTTCCCTCTCTGGCAGTTGCTCATGCGACAGAAGTACAGGAACGTCACGGAACTTATGGAACTCAAGGCGCGCTATGACATGGAACTCACCCAAAGAGTTTGGGCCATGATCGAAAAGGAAAGATGGACCACAGCTTTTGGTGTTTCCACTGAACACATTGGCCTCGGCCACCGGGAAGGTGAGGGTAAAGGAATGCGCCATCTTGCACGCCCTGATGAGATCATTCCCATTGAAGCCGTCCTGCGTGGTCTCTATCTCGATGACCACCTCACCCAGATGATGATCTGGGGGTACATCGACTTTGAGACGGGAGAGAACCTTGTCCCTACGGAAGAGGAGATGTACATCTCAGATGAGGAAGAAAAGCTGGGCAATACTGACAGGGCCCATCATTGGCAGCGCAAGCACGCTCTCAAGAAGCGTTGGGCCGAACTCACACCCGAGGAGCAGCAGGAGATCAAAGATGACGATAAGGACGAGCATCTTCGCGCCATGGCCTGGTCATCAGTCGACAACTACAACTTTCGTGGAGACTGGGAGAGCGAATCCGAGGCCGAGAGCGATGGCGATGGCGAATACGACATGAACGCCGAGATCGATCGTGGATATCGCATGCCCGCTCTGCCCAAAAAAGGAGCTACCGCCGACAACACGAATGGCAACAACATAGGTGCCAATGATATAGATGGCATTTTTGCTGAGGATCTCAGTGGAGAGGATGCTCAAGCCTGGCAGACTCTGTACACCACTATGGTCCGAAACACGGTCCCCGAAGTGAGTGAAGCGGACGCCGAGTGGGCCAGGGCATGGAAGGATTGGATGGATGGCGGAAAGGCCGGCACTCCGCCTCAATCTAGTTGGTTTCCCAATGCTCCGGTAAACGTCTCAGCGGGCATTCCGATGGCTGTCCAACACCAGGCTGCTGGCGGTCAAGCCGTGGGTCAAGCCATGGGTCAAGCCGTGGATGGTGAGGACGACGAGGGAGAGGGGGAGGATGGTGAAGAGTACGATGAAGACTATGATGAAGACTATGATAGTGAAGATGAAGAGGGTGGGGGCTAGGATGACGATGCCGAAGTGATCATGTCATGGCAACTTGAACAACAATGGCCAGTAAGCTTGGGAACATGGGACACGGTAGATTGCTTACTACTTCACAATGTACGAGATAAATACCAATAGACGATCATACTGATAGGCATCTAAACACTGCCAATGCAATTCTCATTCACTGCTTTATCTATGCCTGCAGACCAACCATGTTAACAGCATAAGCAAAGAATCTATACATGCCCTATGGGCTTGCATCCCTTATGCCATTGGCCTCTGTAAAGAACCAAAGGTAAAACGAAGCACTTTCTTTATACATCCTATCCAATATCTAGTATGCAAAGATGTGACGAGAGTTCATGTCTAAAGGATTGCCTATGGATCATGGGAAACGGGGAGTTAAAGGAGAGGAAACAAGGAAATACAATATGCAGAAATGAAATAGATGATAACCTCCAACAGCCCAACCGTCCAGCCTTTTCCGTCTCGCCCAAACTACCCCCTGGCCCGCCATATACGTATCAACCCAACAGTCTCCGGTTGAACCTCGAAAGGAGGGCTCAAGAGGGTAAATCAGCCTGGCGAGAGCACCCCAATACCATCAGCTCCTTCAAGCAAACAAAGATGCAGCTTCAGCCAGTCCGTGGGACATAATATCCCTTTTGACACCTCGACTCCTCCAAAACGTGACACAAAGTTGATGTTCGGTCACTCCATCCGGCACCCCAGCTCCTGCGCATCCCACGCAAAATCAGAATGAAGGTAAAGAGATGCAGAGATTATCAAGACAAATAAGCAACATGAGGAAGACAATGCCAGACTCGTAAGTGGTAAAGAGTGAGCGGCGGCAACATGAACGAGGATAAGGGCAGAGATGGGAGAGACAGGTAAGTAATAGAGAAAAAGCAGTTAGTTTGTCGGGCAATGAGCCACCGACAATGGCAAACTGGATAATTGAGTCACACACAAAGGCCAGATATATCCTTACACTCCCCTTCGCTATGCACCCAACCCCGTAACCGATTTTCCAGCAATACCGCCACCGTCCCATGAAGCCCTGAGACGACATCTCAAACGGCTCTCTAATGTCTTCCCGTTCCTTGTTCGGGTACTGGCCATGTCGAGATGGAAGAGTCGAGAGCCAGAGACATTGTCGACCCAGAGCTTGTAAATATAAAACAGACAGCGGCCCCAGCAAGCAAGATCCTGTACCATATAGATTCGCCCGTCAACACCAGAGAAAGCAAAGCCCTGGCATTGGTGAGGTAATCAAGTCACTTTTGTCTTCCATCCCTTGAAATTTTGTAACACATTCCACCTTAGAATCAATATCCGTCACTCCGACCTGGTCGTCCGACCCAATAAATACCGTTCCCCCGTTCCATTGAGAAGAACCAAATCCATCAGGTATTTGCTAGAAACAAATGTTCGTTCTATCTCCATTCAAAGACATCTTTTTTGCGCAAAAAATAGTGACACGGAACCGTCCAATCTTATGTATGTAGAGATGGAGGTTCGGAGAAATCGTGTACACACAGCGATTCGGCTGTAGCTGTCCTGTCGCTCTTTAAGCAGGCGACTTGTTAGGAGGAGCAGAGCCGCCGTTCTGACGGCCGTCTCCGCTAACTGACAGACCACCCATGCCGCTTGAGAGGAAAGCGAAAGGGTCGTTCTCGCCATTGCCGCCGTTGTTGTTGCCGTTGTTGTTATAGAAGTTGTTGGAGGGTCCGCCGGATGCGGGTCCATTAGTGGCTGACTGGAAAGCAGCCTCAGCAGCTCGGCTATCAAAGGGGCCAGCGGAGTGAGACGCAGGGCCGGATCCAAAGCTGCCATGTGTGTTCAGGGAGCTGGGGTAGGCTGCAGCACCACCGCCGAGACCAGAAGGAAGATAGTGGCTGGGAGGGCCACCAAAGTGCTGTTGTTGGTTGTAGCCACCACCGGAACCACTGAAGGAGCTGCCAGAGCCGAAAGGTCCAGGTCCGGGAGCGCCTCCCATAGATCCCTGATTCATGCCGTACTGAGAGGTATTGTCCATAGGCGAGGGGTAGCCGGAATCAGCGACAACAGCAGCGCCTGCGCGGCTGGCACCGCAGCGAAGACAACAAACATTCTTCGCAAAGTTGTGGTAACCACAGACCTCGTTACCGCACTTCCAGTCACCGGCACGGAACGGCACCACACCACTACCACCCATACGACCGCCGCCGCCGTGGCCCATAGGGCCGTGGTGACCGCCATGAGGGGGAGGGGGCATCATGGCAGGAGGGCCGTAGCCATATCCACCTCCGTAATTGTTGTTGTTACCACCCATATCGTTTGAGGGACCGCCACCGACGGCAGGATACGAGCATCGGAAGCAGGCAGTTCGACGCTGGAAGTTGGAGAAACCGCAAGAAGGGCAGGTCCAGTCACCAGGTCGAGGGCGGTTCTTGCTGGGAGGGAAAGGAGTCAGGATGTCTTGAGCACGGTCGAGAACGCGGCTGGACGAGGGCGAGACCTCAATGGCCTTCTCATTAAGGGCACGGCCATTCATACAAAGGCTCTCGGCAGCCTGCAATCGATTAGTATAGTAGATGACATAGTTTTGCTGTACCGTAGATGGAATGAGGCAGAATGGAAATTCAAGGGAATATCATGTCAACTCACCTCCTCATGGGAAGAGAACACAGCAAATCCAGTACCGGTAGGTTTGTGCTGCTCAGGGGTTCGAAGAGTCCAGAATGCGATAGGGCGGCCACCAAACTGGGTGAACCAGCTTTCAAGCTCGGACTGGGTAGTATCATGGGGAAGGCCTGACATATGAAGTACCTTGCTTCTCTCGGAGAGGAAGGCTCTAACATCAGCTCGGGCATCCATGGGTCGAGTCAGAACATCGGGATGCTCCTGAGGGGGCTGCGACTTTCGGATCAAGCCACGGAGAACCCGAGCAAGGGTAATAGCCTCCTCCATCGCACGTCGTGGAGACGCAGGGGCAAGAGCCTGCAGATGGAATGGGAGGTTATGCTTAATAGGAGCACTTGACTGAACGGGCTCGACTTCGAGAGCGGCGCAAATGTTGGAGAGCATCGAAGGTCCGAATGGTAGAGACTCGGGGTGGTGCTGCTGCCAGCGCTGGTACTCGGTGCGGAGATCGAAAGTGCGCGAATGCTGCAAGTAAGGGGGGAGAACAACGGCCTTATCGCGAGCTTCGCGAGGAAGCTGAACACGGAGGTCCCAGGCATCGAGAGTAACGAAGACGAAATCGAGGTTCTTGGAGGTCAAGTACTCGGTAGCGAATGTATCGAATCGGGTGATAGCGTCTCTAAAGGTACCAGCGTTTCGAACATGTTCCCAAGTCAAAGTTGTCAGGCTCGCTGAAAAGGTGTTGTGTTAGCAAAAATGTCCTAACGAAACAAGAAAATCCTAACAGGAGAAATTTATTATTCGGGCGCGTGGTTGGCGGAATCGAACAACGTGGAGCAAATGTAGATGGAGAGACACCGGGGCGGAGCGACAGAAAACTTACTGCACAGGGGAGTAATGGGGGTGTTAACAGGCTTCACGAGGACGCTCTCGTGAGTAATCTGGTAGTCGAAAGGCAAGTCAGCAATCTAGGAATCGTGGTGAGAGCATTCAGGCCCCTTCGAAGAGTATATGGAACACTGGGCAGAATGTGCAAAAGTAGGGTGGTATTTCTCACCTCCTCAAGTGAGTTTGCGTCAATCAAGATCCAACCAAGCTCAATGACCTCGGCCGAGTCCTTCGTTACATAAACGCCGTGTTCATCGCAGGTGGTCGCAACATGGATCACGACATAGCGATCGATGTTGAGCTGGGAGAGCTGTTGTGAAGACATATTTGCGGCGGAATCGATTGGACTGCCGACAGCGAAATGGAGATGGAGAGGATGGAGTTTGCTTTCTTGGCGGCGCAGACTGAGCGGCGGCGGCAGGACAACAGGGGAACCTCAGAGATACCGTTGTGGTCGTCGTGATGAAGAACACTCGAAAGGCGTGGGAATATTAAGTGCAACTAGCCCGTGGCCCGGCCAGGTCGCGATGAAAGAGGTCGAAGAGAATACGTGAGGTGAGTGACGGTAAGTTGACAGACGGGAAGCGGATGTGGATGTGGCCAGTAAAAGCTCCAGGGGAGATGGTGCCAAATACGAAAAGGGCCTCAGGCGCTTTCTACAGGTACCTAGGTAGTGGGGAAAACGTCGGGTGTCAGCACACGCTATCAGGTTATTTAAAGAAGCCGGATATGAAGGGAACAGCTCATTATATGAAGCAATCTCACGTCTTATTGGCGTGCTTCCAATATGTCTCTAGAAGCTTTCATAGAGTTTGATATGATATATTTCGCTTAATCTAATTGCTCAGCGTTCAACGTTGAAATGTTATATGGCTCAATTTTTTAAGTCTATCTGCAAGGGGCAGTTGTTGGATCAGTCATCGGGGCGTTTGCTTTTTCAACCACCCAAGTTAATAGCTGCCTCTCCTGAGCTGATACCACCTTATCCGTCCGGCAGGGGTCCGGGCTTTTTACTAGGTGTGATTTAACGAGCTCTGGAGGCAACCGTTAGTGACGACGGGCATGGTAACCTCCCTGGAACCTCAGCGGCCCCCGGCTGAAGGTCACCTGGTTATGAAGCTCTAAACTTTATTATCAGCTTCCAAATTCAATTACTACCTTCAGCCACAGAGCTTTATAAAGAACAATAACAGTAAGCAGGCTATCCGTACACTAACGCAGATAATAGCATATTATAACCTGCGTTACGGAGTACTCGGCAGTAAATACGGGGTTGGTTTCATATGCCTCTCTTCAACATGAACGTGACAAGGGAAGCTTCTGCTCCTACCACTCTTCTCATTTGTATCCGTACATTCACATTCATCAGCTCCTAGCTTAAGCTTCTTCCACTTTCCGATGCCTCCGAATCCTACCCATGTTAAACTCTCCCTGGTGACTTGAAACTTGCTATTCTCTTCAAGAGACCTGTTATATGCGACTGCGTATGCCAAGCCTACAATCAACCCTACCGCCCATACTCCACGTTTTTTTTACAGCTCCTAATTCGCCCTTCTACACCTAGCAGCAGGGCAGTCTCTCACCCAACAGGTGATCTATCGCAACGTCCGCGCGTACGATTACCGCATACATTTCAGCGCCGACTGAAGCAAGGTGGAGGATCTTTCTGGGGGAGTTGCAGCGGAAGAATAACTCAGCTGGGGTTTGAGCTCAAGCCTTCATGATCGCCCAGACAATAGGAGATTTCGTCAACAATTTCCACATTACGGCAATACATGAGGCAGGGTTCATTGAGTACATAGTAAACATAAAACAGCGGTAGCCTCGCTGTCGAAGCTTGCTCCGAGCTGAATATGATGCGCTTTTGCGGATTGCCTATCCGCTGCGCATCTCACCAAACGAGGCTCTTGAGAAGTAATTATGATCGCGACCATGACAGACATCGATGATGGGGAAAGGATGACCTTGCATATTTCCAAAGTCCCACCTGCACGCAGAGACATGAATTGCCGCCTTGGATGAGGCGTCATCAATCAACCTCTTCAACAACATCAGTCCACAATGATGTAGGCCCCCTCATCTTGCTTTGGCTCTCCGATACAGCCTTTTGATCGTCCGCGGTTGCTGAAACAACCCTCGCTCGAAAAGGTTGTGTCATTATCAAAGAGAGCTAGCAACCTTTGTCTTTAGTATCTGAATCTTATCAAGCTGAAGGACCGTCGAACAATGGATTGATGAAGCTATTTGACCGGATAAATAACCTTGAGCGGCTTTAAAAAGACTGTAGAGTCCGTCAAGCTCAGGAGCCCCGTCCATATTCCGGTTGAGACAAGCTCCGAAATATGTTCCTTGTTCCGGGTTTCACGGGACAGAAGGGAATGAGTGCTTGTTCAGAATAGCACACACAGAGAGTAGCGAGATTGTGTGATTTGGCTGGTTACTATCAGACAAAGCCAGATACTCTCACCTGAAGCAGCAGGCTCCTTCACCAGCCAGAGCCTCAGCCCATGAGATTGCAGGTATACGCCCAACTGTCTGGGCAACCCTTTTGGCTGTTGAGAACGGAAATTTTGCCTCCAGTCAAATCTCAACAAATGTTCGAAAGGATGTCTATGTTCTCTTCGCAGAGCTAAAGCAGTGGAAGATATTCTGAAGCAATTTGATTGAGTTGAACACAACCAAGCTAAAGAACGAGTGAGTTATGAGGGAAATCCATCCTCTCAGTTCACATCCATTCAATACCAGACCAGTCTTCTAAACTTTCTGGGGCCCGGCTCATCACATGCTCACGCGTCAATGCACCTGAGGCACCATATCATCCATCATCCATCATCCATCCAAAACATGGTGTCGTTACAAGCAGTAACTGCTGAAGAGATATTGACACCTAAGCGGCGTTGCACACATCATGTCGCACTGGAAATCCATCACTCGTGTCACGACAGGAACCGCTGTGATATGGGTAGCGTGGTGCAGGTAATGGTAACATGGATGGCATGGCCGAGAGCCAAGGCCATCTTGTACCGCTATGGCCTTGTACCGCTGGTCACCGGTACAAAGCAGCGTTGAAATACCTGATAGGTTTGTATTCGCGCGAGCTTCTTGGCTGCAAAGAACGACCTACCGATCGGATTGTTGTAATACTCTGCTGCCGATTCATTATATTGAGTTCTTGGGATCGTGAGTAATAAATAGGAAAGTCAATCGATTTTCTTGGTATGTGTAATTACCAACTCGTTTATATGGCTGTCAGGGCTGTGTACCATGGCACGTCCTATGCCGACGTGGCCTACGTCATAGAAGTGTTGGAGGTCACGGTTAAGGCAGACTTTCTGAGGGAAGGTCTCACGTTACCGACCTGAATTGGCGTTGGTTACGCGGCGCGCCAGCTTTTTAAACACTTCTTGTTGCAACGCCTTGCTACAACGTCTTTGGTTGTTTCAACATTATCTTCTCTCAACCGTATCAACTTTCACAAGAACCAAATTTCTATCTCATCCACGGATAATACCCAAGCACCTCCAAGACCAAGACCAGACCTCAAACAACAAACTGCAACCATGGGCGCCATCTCAGCCGTCTTTCTTGTCCTCATCACCATTTTCTGTACGTCACCGCCGTCTCGTGATTGCAAAAGATGCGACAAAAACTAACGCGCTCACAGTTCCCCCCGTTGGTGTATGGGCCATCTCAGGATGCGGGATGGGTAAGACAGCATGGCTCCCCCGGCTCATTAACGTGCTAACGCCCATCAGATCTATTCATCAACATCTGCCTGACCCTCCTGGGCTTCATTCCGGGTCACATCCACGCCTTCTACCTCGAGTACGTCTATTACGACCGCCGAGAGCAGGCGCGCGAGGGTCGTCTTGCGACAGGACCTGCGCCTGGCGTGTACTCCGACAACGTGCAGACTGGAGGACAGGGCTACGGAACGATTGGACACACCACAGCGTAAATGGATATGGTTGGGGGGCAGCCAAGAGCAACTGTCAACTCGTTCATTGTTAGTATGGGTTAACAAATGGAGAAGTGATTCGCATCATCGGAAGTCGCTGGACCGCCGACATCGGATCGGTGATGGGTTGGGGGATGCAGATATTGTATGGGAAGAATTAATGACCAATACATTATAGAAGAGAAATGGTGCGTGGTCTGCGTGTCTCCAACCTGTGCGTGTGATGATGATGGTACAAGAGGAAGGCCAACCACCGAGCGTGGGTCTTAATTCATGATCAGGATATTAGTTCAATGAATGGGAAGATTGATTGAGCACGACGATGCGGTTTGTATTACAGTAATCCACCGCCCGCAAAAATGGATGGTGTGAAAGCTCCAATTATTACACGGAGAACAGCGAAGCACATGTTAATAGCCGTATGTTGGCATATGAAAGAAGAACAAAGGTAAATTTACATCGGGAATGCACTTGACCCTGGTGTAACTGGGGATGAGTTGTCATTTTGCCTAGTTCATGAGGTGCATGTGTAGTGGTTTGCTGATGCGCCCGGAAACCTATAGTCTTCGCTCATCCAACGCAACAATTGGCTCAATGAAAGATTAGGAGATAGCATTGTTCAGTTGACTCCTCTAAGTTGACCTGAGCAGTACCAGAGAATTGAGATACCCGGTTCAACGAGAAATAAGAAAAAGAGAAAAAAGCAATCGATATGTGATCGACAATCCGTCGATTATGTAGGTGGTTGTGCAGGGTAGAGGAGAGACATGTAGCTGATTGTTGCCGGCCAATGAGATACAATGTGGGGATGTTGACCGAGGCGAGCTTGACCCTTTTATCGACAGCCACGACACTCATGCATAAGGGCCAAGTCATGCTTGGCCTGATTGGCTTCTGTTGGTTGTTATCAACTTCACATATTGAAGCCAATTACCACCTCAGGTACTCTGTAGAAAAATCACAAACACATGTTGGGGAGAAGGAACGAACAAACAAACCGAATTCCCCTCCCCTTTCCGTTCTTATTCAAAACAGGATTGCCCCTTTAGTTTTGTAGCTTCTAACTTAGCCCGGGTGGTTACAAGCACATCCACCAAACCAACCCTTAAGTAGTTCTCGTCTTTTCAGTCTCCCCCTCTCCTCTCGTCAACTCTATCATCTATCAACAGGACAGAAATATTGTCTTGCTACGCCGTACTCGTAACCGAAAGCCAACGCCGTCGACTACTACAGCACTTTTTTACTAGCTACTTCCCGCCCTGTTGCATATCCTGCATCCCCATCCATCGACCCCACCGCGTGCATTGTTCTGCATCAACCACTATTAGTCTGTCCGCCAAGACAAGACAAGACAAGATCAGACGCCAACATCTGTGTATTGTCTTGCCGTCTCTGCGTCTGCGTTGGTGTTTGCTCTCACCACTTGCCGCTCACCTCTTTCAACTGTACTGTACTATACTGTACTGGCCTGCTTAGCATAGCTATGCGGGTGTCTTCCTAACTGTCGGATTCGTGCGTTAGCTTACACGCGCTATTTGTACATACCACACACTACCACCTCACTTACGGCTTGCTTCTTTACCCTTTACCGCCGCCTCTCTGCAGCATATCCCGGGCATACCTTGCATGCCCTAGACCGACTGTCGGCCACGACAATCATCATCCCAACGATTTTACCTATCTCACCATTCGCTTGCCACCCTCGAGCCTACACGTCTGTACGTTTACTAATTGCAGATCGACCTGCAAAGCTACTCTCTACCCACCTATCTGGCTGTTTCGAAGCTTCCAATGCCCGCCCCGCTGATGCACACCTGGGGTGACATTTGCTTTTGATCCAAGTCTAAAGTCGACACCTTGCTATCGTCTGAAAGTACGGTGCCATACTCACCTGCGAAGACAAGCACAACACATACTCGCATACTATAAAATCACGGAACCCAGGTTCCACCTTCTCGTCATGTTGTCTCCTGTCGCCCAGGAGCCTCATCAACCGCCTCAAGCCCAGCAGCATAAACAATCTCGACATCACGCCGCTCCATCCACATCGTCAGCCCCAATCCCCAGCAAACCTCGTCGACACTCTCTCCAATTCTCTTTCCCGCCTCTTTTCCAGTCTAATACCTCATCGACGAGTCTTGTGCCTTCAACTGCCGAGGGCAAACCTATTCCGGTGGACAATTTCACTGCAGAGCATCGAACTTCAGCTCTTCGGGAGCTCAACTCCAATTTTCCGACCCGTCACCGATACACACAATCCACTGGTGCACAGAGTAGTACCTACTCACAGCCTGTCATCGTCCGAAGCTATTACGCCCCCGTATCGGCTCAACCAGCCGGCAGAGGTGTAATTGTTGTCAACGGCCGGAGACATCGACCGGCACTATCTGAGAGTAGTGGCCCATCGGCCCTCGTCCGGCGTGTTCTGCCTTTTGGTCCAAGTTTAGCGCCATCGAGGAATGGAATGCTGGGCACCATGGCAAGAAGAACAAAGAAACGGGTTGAGAATGAACCTGAAGAGCCGAAGCTTCCATCGGTCGAAGCATTCCGCTTCAAGAGCTTTATGGCCAACCTGGAAGACCAAAGTGGAGGCACAGACATCAACGCTGACCTTGATCGTATTGCTGAGATCTGTGCCAAGTCACGGTATTCTCTAAGTAACCAGTATGAGGTCCATTATGCCCCCCATGGCTCGGGCTCAGCATTTATGCCTGGAGGCGTTGACAGCCAGGAGGCCCAAGGACCCACCCTTCAAGCTGTGTCATCAGACGACGAGAGAAATATCAAACAGTCTAGAAAACGACCGATGGGGGTGAGAAGAAACAGTAGGGCCATGGGAACTTTGGAGACTATCATGTCTTCGAGTAGGTCATCGGATGAGGATAAATCCAAGAAGAAGTCTGCTGCGGAAATTGCTGAAGAAGTCCGTGGCAGGGCTGCACAAAAAGGATCTAGTAGACACGGTTCGCTATCCCCGTCTGAGGATGGGGCTATCGAGAATGTGGTTCTGGAGGAGGGAGTCACACAGAGGACACCTCGACCAAGGAGGTCCGGCTCACTGGCCCTTATTGATGGCACTCGGTTGAGCATGCACCTGAATGACGTGGACATAAGTCGAACTACGGCCGCTGGTCTTGTCAGCGAGCCTGCTCTGCCCCAGAAGTCGAGCAGTCAACTGGAAATTCGAACAGCCCCTGAAATCACGAATAAGGAGCATCTTCCTGGGCTACCTAAGAAGAAGAAGCCTGCGGCAACGGAAGGACTCAACCAGCCAGTTGTCCATGGCTCCATGTCATCTGTCGAGACCTCTAACCCAAGGAACAACCTTATGTCTACGCTCAGTGGCTGGATGAACTGGCGTTCTTCCGATTCCTTGCCAACGCCTAAGGGTCGTGCAGAGGGTAGCCTTCGTGAGCTCCTTAAAACTAGAGATATCAAGGGTAAAGGAGTTGAGGCTGCGGCTTATCAATAGCCAGGGAAACGAAACTTACACGAGAGGAATACAGCACTCTCGTTCGACAGCATACCCAGATGAGCTCGAAAAGGGCAGTCTGCTTCAAGTCCTACCAAAATGCGACGGTTTGCAATGGCATGATGAATTATTTACGATTTTACGACGAAAACAACAACGATATACGACTAAGGGCCAGAGAGGGACGGAAAAGCTAAAAGTTCGAGATGATATGTTTTAAGAGATCAGAGTATCTGTACAAAACGAGGCACCCAAGTAGCAACAGTGCAACAAACCATGCTTACAATAGCTAGCTGGACGGACAAGACAGGAGCTCGAATGCATGACATTGTATTGGACGTCAGTTCGCGAGGAGTGCCAGAACATATAACAAGGGAGCTTATTCCGTTATATAGGTTATTGAGCCAAGGGATTCTTGCCCTTCCAAGAATGGCTACACATACATTAATGGGCTATCACACCTAGTTTTCGATTTGAGTGCTGCATCACTATCCCCGTCATGTCTATAACAACATTATCTTGCCATGTCTTCGGCACCAGAAAACCTTGTCCTCTCCGATCACCACCCATTTCGCGCCAATACGAATAGCATATAGAAAACTACAGACACTGGGGCCAGCCAGTAAGATGAACATAGACCTATGCTCCTGTCGGCAAAATGCGCGCGCGAAAGGTTCCAACACAACATGAAGCCCCAAGCCCTAGCCGAAATGGAGCGTGATATATAGAAGCAACAAGAAAGAAACGCCAGTAAATCGGCCCCCTAGGCCTGACTAAAAACGTCCAACGAACAAGTCAGACGTCGGATTTGCTGAGAATACTCCCTTAAGCGACATAACGCCGTTTAATGACTAGAAACCCGGTGCCCATAGCCGGATGATAATCGCTTCCAATGGGAAGTAAAGATATGGCGAACACTATGCATCAGTGTCTATTTTTGAGGAGGTCGTTGTTGGCGCAGGCTTATTTCCACCATTTTTGTCAACCTGTATTCGCTTCACGTCTCGCTGATCGGCTCCTTCGTTGACACGTTTTTTGTCCTTTTCTTTGTCTCGACTGGCACCTTCTTTAGCCAGTTTTCTAGCCTCTCTCTCGCGTCGATCATTCTCCTTCCGTAGGGCTTTGGACTCGAATTCGTGCCAGTCATTATGCGTTGAAAGTCTGTAGATGGTTAGCTTGTGAATCTTGATCTGTACAATAGCCTGGTCAACGTACTCTGTGGCCTGTCGAGCTGGTGGTGCCTCCTCAGTAAAGTAGGTGTGGTGGAGTACTTCGGCAGCACTGGGTCGTTTGGCAGGGTCGTAATGGAACATGGCGGATAACAAGTCGAATGCGGCTGGTGACATCTTATCGCGATACCTCTCTGCAAAGACGTTCTTCTTCTTCACAGTTGGGCGCAAGAGCTCAAACCAGGACATGTCGACAAGATTGGGCCAGTCTTTTAAGTTGGGTGTTCCCATGACGTTGTAGATTTTCTCCAACTGGCTGAGCTCGGTGCCGTCGCCAGGGAAGATGGCATTCCGATCAAAGATCTCTACCATGACGCACGCTGCACTCCATACATCCACAGCAGCGGTATACTTGGTCTCACCAAGTAATAGCTCTGGTGAACGATACCAGATAGTGATGACCCGATTGGTATAGTCAAGCTGGTGACGTTTCGCGTAGAAGCGCGCAAGACCGAAATCGGCGATCTTGAGGACTCCCTCGTTGCTCACCAGAATATTGGCCGCCTTGATGTCACGATGAAGGACTCCCCTGACGTGGAGATAGTCCAGTCCTTCGAACATCTGTTTGGCAAGGTCCTTCTTCTGAGCTGCCTCCAATTTGAAGGTTGGGTGATTCAGGAGTCCCGTGAGATCATGCGACAGGTATTCAAATACCATGAAGCAATCATTCTTCTCAACCATAACCTCTTGAAGGTTGACAATGTTGATGTGCCTGAGTGACTGGAGAAGCTTGATTTCACGGACAGCTGTAACAGGAAAACCATCACGCTCGCCCTCCATTCGAATCCGTTTGAGGGCAACCATGCCCTTGGTGTAAACGTTGAGCCCCTTGAAAACCTTGCCGTAGGTACCTGAACCAACAACAGACTCATTTCCAGGTTTTCTGAAGAAGACAGATTCCGAGTCTACCAAATCGGCCGACAGAGTCGGCCTTGCCTTTGGTCGTTTCATAATCTTCTTCACCTTCCGCATCCGAGGAGCTACCTTAGGCCCCTCAGGAGGTTGTCGACGATCATGTCGTAGTCGGGCTGATGCTGGCTCTGTCGGTGCACTCCGTGGAGGTTCTCTATCTCTGTCTCGATCCCTAGCCCGGTCTCTTTCCCGTTCTCTGTCTCGGGCGTGTTCCCGGTCTCGATTGTCCTTCTGAGGTTCCCTTCGAGAGGCAGCATTCAACTTCTGTGATATCTCAGGCTTTGGTGCTGTGACTACTGGTTTTGACGAGGGCTTGAAGGCAAAACTGAACTTGCTTCCAGACGAGCCTGGACCTGTTGGTGGTGGTCTGTTAGGAGTAGTCAATGGATCCGCTAAGCCATCAACGTCCCGGCCGGACTCTTCTCCCAATCGATCATGGGAACGGAAAGACCCTTCCTCGACATCCATGGGATCAAGATCCGCATTGCTGGGTTCGTCAACATTGCTGAACCGTCCATTACCTAAATCTTCGTGGTGCCCTCGCGGAGGGGGGCCTTGATTCCAGTGAGAGTTCTTGAAACCACCCCTTCCACGACCGGCAAAAGGGCCGCCGCGAAATCCGCCTCCTCGATAGCCTCCACGGTAGCTTCCTCCTTGAGGGTACTGTTGCATGGGACCTGTAGGGGCGTCATAAGGCGGGGAACGTGTTGGGTTTGAATGATAGTGGCTTGAAGGGCCACTTGGAGGGCCATGGTTGCTTCCCTGTGGATATTGAGGTGGGTAGGATCTGAGTTGGTATTAATAAGATACTGCCGTTCGACTGGACTAGTTTTCACTTACTGCTGATCGTTCCACCCCCCTCGCGATGAGCCGTATGGCGACCGTGATGGCGAATTGTGATATGAGGTGTGCTGAGGTGATTGGGAATAAGGGTCATTGCCTATGTGTGACTTTTGTGGATACATTGGATTGTAACCTCCTCGCGGGTTACCACGTGAAGTCATGTCTTCGTTAATATCGGATCTTGAAGAATGGCGCCAGTTAGGCGATCCTTCTCGAGACCTCCGTTCTCTATTCGCGCGAGGTGATCGTGGCTGAGGGTGTCGCCGCGAGGATTGCTGCTCAAGATCCGATACACGTTGGTTTTCAAGCGATGATGGACGGGCTCGACGAGATAAGGGTAGCTGGTGTTCTGATGATGGCGAATTGCTTCGGGAACGTTGTCGGGGGCGGTCTGTTCGGGGTCGAGCTTCTCGATCCGCACGCCGTGAGCCTGAATTCGACCTGACCGGCGATATAGGACGTGATTTGGCTGGCGATTTAGACGACCGTCCGTGACGGCGAGGTGATGTCTTACGTCTATCGCGTGAGGGGTGTCTGATGTGTTTCCTGGTGGTAGATCCAGGGCTGTTGTCCCTTGTCCTTGCCCGAGGACTCCTATCTCTTCTAGATCTTTTTCGGTTGGAACCGGTCAAAGACAGGCTTCGACTTCGATGTCGCTTGGGAGCTGACGGAGAAGCCCTGCTCGTCAGATCGCGACTTCGACTCCTGCTCCGGCGGCGTGACTTGTCCTCGGTTTCGCGGTGGCGTTCCCTCTCGGCTCGATAACGAGGAATAAGATCGTCTACCTCTGGGCCTCGACGCGGTGGTTCGGGTGATGGGCGTGCAGCGCGATCACGGCTACGGTCGTGAGAATGACGGCGACGGCGGGATGAACGGGGATCTGGTCTTGCGGATGGGCGCTCGCGACGAGCGTCGGAAGCGCGGCGGGAATCACGAACTTGACGAGGAGATCTGGATGTTTGTAAGGATTCCACTCCTCGCTCATCTCGAGCCCGTTCTCTTTGGTCGTCACGTTCCTGGTCGTCTCTCATGGCAGCATTTCGAGGTCGACGTGGAGGCTTGGATGAGTACTCCATGAGTGCAGCTGGGCGTCGAGTTTTCAGTGGTTACTCGCACCTTAAATCGCCCGCAATTTAGCCGATGGGCAATGGCCAGGAGGTACCTGGAGCGTTGAGGTGAGGTCGACCCGCTATCAGCGACCGTGCAGCGTGTGGGCACGATAACTGCGGGGAACAAGATGTACGTACTGTAGGTAGGTTGGCTAGATCTGCGAAATCATCGCGATATGAAGGGCCAAACAAAAAAAAAATAGAGAAGGGGGGATCAAAGACTGGCGAATTAGAGCCGAGTTAGAATCTCCTTCCCCCAAGCTTTTTGGTTGTCCGGCCGTGAATGAATTCTTGCGCCCAAAGAAGCACCGAGTGGGTGGTGGTGATAGGCGCGCGAACGTCCGAAATGAGCAATGATGCCTCGGGTTCTTGGTGAGCCTGATGAGAGCCTTCAGCCTCGTGCGTGCACTTGCAGGCGCCTCTCTATATGGGCTTCCTCTTTTTCGCCAATGGACTGGCTCTTGTACTTCCTCCAGCCCAAGAATGTTTGCAAATGTCAAGTTCCTCGGGGTTAGCTGGTACCCAAAGTTAGATCGCTTGGGTTAACCCCCAATGGTTCCACCAAGTGAAAACCAGGACGACCTAATCGTGCTCCCTTGAGAGCAAAGTACTACATACGGATCCATATGGACCATTTACGACAGTCCTGGTAGACTGCAAATTCCTCCCAACATGTGAACATTCGTCCAGCAGCACGCCATTCCGCGTAATCAGCGGGAGGTACACCACGGTGACGCAGATATCATCTTCTGATGGCCGACATAGGCAACTCTCCTTCCGAAAACTCGCAGTCAAAAAGCTTGGCAAAACTCCTCATTCGTGCCAGAGTCGTGCGGTCATGGGTCAAGGAAATATTCCCAAGCCCACCCGAGGGCAATTCGCCAAGAGAATGGTAGCATCTACTGCCCATTCATCATAGAATATGTCTGAGTGATGCGTGCAGGTGCTTGCGTAACTCCACCATTCGCAATTAGAATATTCTTCCTGTCAACTTGTTGCATAACTGTGCTTGCATCAGCTGCAAGACGAAATTCGTCGATGCCTTTACGACACACGACGAGGATGCGTGATAACAAGCTGAGTGCTAACCAGCCTCACGCCATGCTGTACGAAGCGGGATGCAGCACCTCAGCTGCAAAGCGAAATGCGAGGAGAGAATCGCTCCATCCATAAAATAATTGATATAGGATGAACCAAGGCTTTGGGGCACTGATGCCTGCATTTCCAGCAGACAAACCCCACGGAAGGGCGCTAATTCCACCGCACTTGAACGTCACTTTTCGATGTCCGACAAATGAGCAAGGTCTCCGAGCTCTACTTCCATGCTGTATAAAACTGTTCGTTCATGTTAGATCCAGACGCACAGAATACTGATGATGTTGGCCGGTGGGTTTATGGCAATTCGGATCGTCGGAGAGGGATGGGTGCACGTTGCCTGCACGGTAGACGAAGCATCCCCATGTCAAGTTTCGTGAGTTCGGTCATGGGAGAATTGCGAGCCTCGCTACCGCATCACGGAGTGCTATTCGCCAGTATATCGTGTAGTATCGCCGTGTCAGGGCAGTCTGTTGAAGTAATTTTCCGGTAGTCGTGGCTTGGTGTAGGACGTTGATGAATGGAATCCTTGTGTGCGAATCCAGTGTTCCGGAAAGATCAAGCGTCCTAGTCACGTGCGTAAGTACTTGCACGTGGCGGGTACCAATAGCCAATAAGGGACCAAAGCAAACATGACCTTCATTGATACGGATTTCAAGGTCATGAGAAGCAGATGTTTAAGAATAGGCAATGCTATAATTGCCAGATAAATTCAACATGGCCACGTGCTGAGTTTTACCTGGTAACCAACGCACATGGCTTTGTCCCATCAGCAGTGAAAGAACATGTCGGCCTAGCTAAGCTGAGAGGGTCCTGCTACTTAGTATCCACATCTGACATAGAAAACAGAGAGGCTGTTTATATCAAGGTTGCATCGAGTATTCTTCTATCTTCACGGTACCTTACTTTTGTCCCTCAAGTCTTTTATGTAGTAGAAGCTGCTGCCAGTTGTACATCGTTGGGCTAAATCGTGCCTCGGCTCATGCAGTAAGCATGACCCCACTTACCGAGTGACAAGTCCGACGGGAGTTTAAAATGTCGAATGTCCGTCCAAAGACTAATGAAGATGCAAGAAAGACCTGACTCGAATTATCATAACAATTTTTCACTCGAAGAATGACTAGCTTGAAAGGAGGATTATATGCCGAGTTAAGGCCATGTTATGGACAAAGTTACCATGAAGCTTTTAGCACGGTAGAACTTGGATAGTCGTGTCACTACGGTCACCAATGGCTTTACAGGAGAATATCGTTGGTGATGGTGGTTTCGGCCACCGGAACGGGATCCACTGTAGTAGGTATCCTAGTATCAACCTGGATCCCATTCCGTCTTTTTGGAGGGGCGATTTGCTGGCTAAATGAAGAAAATATATAATACGTTTCATCCCTATCTCGTTTGTTTCTAATGCTTGGCCATCTTTTGCCTCTTCTCAAACCATCCAGACGGCCTGCGTCTTAGGTCACTACGACTCTCGCCTGTCATACTTACTCTTCTCAGATTCCAGATCATAGCAAGTGTTTCTCATCATGGAGTGGCTTGGACACGCAGAACTCAACTTCACTCATGCACAGTCGCCACGGACGGTGCAAGAAAATGATGGCAATGAGACTGATCTCTTGTCCATCTGCGAGAAGGCAACGCCGCCATGCAAGCTGAACCCTTTGCTCTTCAACGGTCACCTGCAGACAATGTGGACAGCCACCAAGCCTGCTGGACCCAAGATCTACTACAAGCGCAAGGTTTTTGACGCCGACCACAAGATCTACCATGGGACTTTCGCCGTGGATTTCGCGGTTGAGCCTTTCGAGGCCCCAGAAGATCCTACCTTGTCACGACGGACAGCGTACTACACCCAAGAGGAGTTCGAGAATATCGGATCCGATGACAGCAAGCCTATGCTCGTTGTCCTGCATGGCCTCTCAGGAGGTTCTCACGAGATTTACCTGCGCCACACTATTGCGCCCATGATTGGAGAGGGTGGTTGGGAGGCCTGTGTTGTTAACTCTCGAGGATGTGCACGCAGTAAGATCACAAGCGGTGAGTGACGAATGATACTTATCTTCATAAGCTATAAGGCTAATAATACTCAGGA
The DNA here is from genome assembly GCA_012977755.1 of Fusarium nurragi. Lineage (NCBI taxonomy): Eukaryota > Fungi > Ascomycota > Sordariomycetes > Hypocreales > Nectriaceae > Fusarium > Fusarium nurragi. Next base: position 82,372 of record JAALXI010000230.1, on the reverse strand, counting down.
GTCTTATACAACGCGCGAGCAACATGGGATATCCGTCAGGCAAGTACTTGTACCAGCACTTCCTAAGGCAACTTTGCTGACCCGGAGTCAAGACAGTGAAATGGCTGCAGAAGAAGTTCCCCAACCGACCTCTGTTCGGTTTGGGATTTTCTCTTGGCGCAAACATGCTCACAAACTACTGCGGCGAGGAGGGTCCCAACTGTGTTCTCAAGGGTGCTGTTGTATGCTCCAATCCTTTCAACCTCGATGTTTCCAGCAATATTCTGAACAGCAGCTATATCGGCAGGGAGGTCTACCTGCGAGTAATGGGCAGTAAGTTCCTCGTATATTCCGCGAAGTCTTGGACAGCTTGCTGAAAATTTGAAGCTGCTCTGAAGGAGCTTGTCGCGTCGCATAGAGAGGCGCTGGAGAAGTACAGCAAGATTGACATTGATGCTGTGATGAAGACTACCTATCTCCACGAGTTTGATCGTCTGATTCAGTAAGTCACTCGTTCGCTCTGTGAGAACCCGAGACTGACTTTGTTAGATGTCCTTCCTGGGGATATCCTACTGTGTCCTCTTACTACCGCGATGCCTCGTCAGTCGACTCTATCTTGTCCATTGAGATTCCTTTCTTGGCTGTCCACTCAACCGACGATCCGGTAAGACTCACCCTTTTATCTGTTTTCAGGTTTCTTTCTAGCTATCGTGTTCCTATCACTGTTTTATGGTTCATGAACTACTTCTAACCATTCAAAGATTGCTGTCAAGGAAGCCATTCCCTACGAAGAGTTCAAGCAGAACCCCAACACTGTCCTTCTCACCTCGAGTCTCGGAGGACATCTGTGTTGGTTTGAATCTTCGGGAGGTCGCTGGTTCACAAAGCCTGTAAGTTTTGAACCGTGTTTATGAGAGGGAACCAAAGCTGACAGTTCTAGGTTGCCAACTTCTTGAACCATTTGGCCTTCAAGACCGACCTTGATAGCCTCAAACCTCGAGCCAACCCCAATAATAGTGATATGGCTGACGGACATGGTTATGTCCCAATGCGACGCAAGCTGGTGATCCTCGAAGACTGAGAAGATCAAATGGGATAGGCCAGGGCCAGCCGTTAATAGAGTCCTTGCTGAAGGATACCTCATCTCAGTTGCTAATACCCACGAATAGACAATACAGTGTAGACACCCATATGACGCATACGTCCATAGATAGAATAGATTTGTCACGCAATGGTCAAAGCTCATAATATGTTCGATCGTTTCCGTCAATTGACTGGATCTGCACCCGTAGGAGCAGCCATGATTCAAATGCTGTATTGTGCTTTTGTACCGCCGAATCTCCAGAGACAGCAAGAGAGGGCATAGCCTCAGTCCATGTACCAAACTCCATGCGCCAAACAATGCAGCAACTCCGAAAGATTTTCCACTGCTTTTTCATCGGCTGAGGCTTAGGCGAATGACACTCGCTTCTTGGCCTTGGCCTTGGTTCCCTTGGTGCCCCCTGTGGTGAAGTCCTTAATGTTCTCCTCCTCGTCACCGAAACTCTTGCGCTTTCTCGTCTTCCGGAGAGAGTTTTTGGTGTCCTCAAGCTTGGTCTTCTTCTCCTGCTCCTTCTTCTCGGCCTCGACCTTGCGCGCTTCGCGAATCTCCTCCATCTGACGTTGCTTGATCATCTTGGACTCGATCTGGCCGTCCTTTTCCGCTTGGACAAGAGCCATAATGGTGCTCATACTCTCCTAGAAGGAACATCACGTTAGAATTGCATGCACACGTTCAAGGATCGTAGCGCCGTACCTGGTCATCGGCAAAAACCTTGCCCTTCTTCTTGCCCCGAGGCTTCACAACACCGACAGGGGTGACTGTGTTGAGCTCAGGAATTCCCAGCTGCTCATCCGTATACTTCTTCTTCTTGGGATTCTTGAACTTCTGCAGAAGCGCCTCGCGACCCTTATCCTTGACCTGCTTGGACGGCGGGGTGCCCTTAGGCTTCTTGGACTTGGTGATGCCTTCAGGGCCAGAGCGTTTAGAAGACTTGGCGCCGCCGGGAGGGGCGGCATGCTTGTTCTTGATGGTCTTTGTTCGTGCGACACCCATTGCGGCGGTGTTGATGTGAAGCGCGTAAGTGTATCGTTGGTCTCTCGGTGGCTTGAATGAGGGTGTTGAAGCTGCGCCCAAGAATTAATTTTTCTAGTTGATAAGAAGTTCGGATGCGATAAGACTTTCTAGTTTCAAGGTGGGGCCGAGTGGTTGGTTCAGCTACAGACACGAGAGCAGTTAGACCAACTGAAACAACCTTCAGCATTATTGATACCGCAACAAGAGGGGTTACACCACAAATAAGACTTTTTTACATCAATCACATTCTATCCAAGATCGTTACTGTTTCTTTTGCTCACTTTTAGGCTGACACGTAGAGCAATAACCAATGAGACAACACCAGTTTTGCGGCAGCCACTGATCCTAAGGCTTGTACAACAGCCCAAGTCTCACTCTCGTGTAAGCGTTCCTACGTGACGCTGAATTTGATCAGACCAATTGAAGCCACTTAAAACGTTTATAAGACTGGCCTGTACATGTAGGCGGGTTAAAGACGTGGAAATTAGATATTTCTTCGCGCTGTTAGAGCATTGCTTCTTTATTGTTCCTTGTGCCAAGTCCAAAGCTGAGTATCAGAGCACGAGCATATCAGATCTCTTCCTGACTCTTCTCTATCTTCTCGATTGTGTAGTCTCACGCAACACACTTGTTCAGGGAGGTACAAGATCAATATATTCTGCTTCTTTGGCTTCACGGCAAACTTCAAATAACCAGAAATCAGGACTATGATGGTACTCATGATGGGCCATCTCTTCCTGTGGCACGGTCTTACACAGAGTCTTTTTGCTGTCTCACATATTCGAAGTCCGATCTTTGAGCTCCATAACTAATTGAATCAGTGAGACAATGTTCTTTGAAGACGGATATGGTATATACTGGTTGTTACAGCTGGGTTATACCTGGGTTATCATGATCAGATATTACCTAAATTCGTGTATAAATATTATATTATTCTCTGTTGACAGGATGAATATCCCCATTCCCGATTGCGGATCCCATGTAAGAATACGACGATACTGGAATTAAATCCTTCTAGAAGCTCACACTTTCTCCAATTGTCCACTACCACTGTCATTTTTTTTCAGCCTCTGACGCAGACGCAGGGCCAGTCACGACACGCGACTGGCCCTGGAGCTGGGGATTGGGGTTGGGCTAGCAGTCAGGCCCTGTCAGGCCCAGCATTAGAGGGTTTCCAGTGAGCTGGGCGGTAGCTTCCAGGGCTTTGCTTGTTGAAAGGCATCGGTCGAGGTATATTTAGGGTATTGGACTGGCTTGCAAAATGGGTTGAAGTTACTCACGAGCTACTACCTTGGTTTGCTTTCCTGATTTTTTTCTTAGTACAGGTACGGTAGGTGGGCTGCCAGATTCTTCCCTACATTACCTAGCCTCCACTACATCTTTCCTCTTGCAACTCCCCAGACCAAAATTACCCAAGCATCCATCAAACAACTTCATCTCTCCAGCTCCAAAATTCTCTTACGTTTTCCTTCACAATCCCCATACACTCGACGCCGCCAGAAAGATCCCGATACCCTGACCTCGCTCTTAATCATATCGTTCCACAATATCTTCCCATCAATCCAAGTCTCGCTTTGAACTTACTGATCATCGCCCCCTCACTCGACCTTGAGACCGTGTAACCACCAACAGCATACATCACCAACCTCAACCCGTCTTTTACAACAAACAGACACCTACAATACCAATCATACTTTAACGGACCTATCGACGTCGCACACGCTTATACGATTCCCCTCTCCCCATCCATCCAAAGGCATCCTCCACAGGCCTTCCCCGCCATACCTTAGTTGCAGAAAGACCTGTCCCATTCAGTCTTGATGGATACCGGCAACCTCTGGACCCGCCGCACAAAGTAAGTTACGCCTTCAACTATTATACAGAAGCTCTAACCGACGCCTTCCTAGCACTGGTGGCAAGCTTTCCCTCTCAACCCCTGGTCAAGGGTCCAGTGGTGACTCTTTCAGTCGCAATGCTTCCTTTTCTAAGCGCCAGGGCGGCGAAACCCCATCGTCGACCAAACCGAACCCGTTCACCACCACACCTGGAGGTCTAGCATCACCTACTACCGGCGCCTCCAGTGCCTTCGGCCTAGGCTCCGGAGCCTTTGCCTCGTTTGGGTCCGCCAAAACCCCCAAAACTTCGGCCAATCCCTTCGACACGGCCATGGCATCAGCAGTTGCCAAGTCTGGCACCAAGGAACCGTCCAAGGCTGCCGGCAAGGTTTCTGGCATGGCCGCGATTTCTGAGAACAACCAGTTTGGAGCACCCACGGCACCCCTCTCACATGCACTGATAGACTCGTGGACATTCTGGTACCGACCTCCGATCTCCAAGGCACACGGCTTCATCGAGTACGAGCAGACATTACACGAAATTGGTACTGCGCGGACAGTGGAGGATTTCTGGTGTCTCTATTCTCACCTGAAGCGCCCTTCCACACTTCCCGTTGTCTCGGACTATCATCTGTTCAAGAAGGGCATCCGCCCAATATGGGAGGATGACGTGAACAAGAAGGGCGGTAAGTGGGTAGTGAGGATGAAGAAAGGCGTGGCCGATAGGTACTGGGAAGATCTTCTTCTCAACCTCATAGGCGATCAGTTTGGCGAGGCTGGCGAGGATGTTTGTGGTGCTGTGTTGAGCGTGCGTAACGGCGAGGACATTCTCAGCATCTGGACTCGCACCGATGGCGGTCGAGTCATTAAGATCCGGTAAGTTTGCCTGTCTGTCAAGCGTTCACTGTGACTGAAGCTGATTTATAAACAGCGATACCATGAAACATGTCCTCAACTTCCCGCCCAACACCCGCGTCGAATTCAAGAGCCACGATTCCAGCATCCAGCAACGGACAGCTATCGAAGAGCAGCGCCGCGAAAAGGCTGGTCAACACCATCACCATGACAAGCGCCACACTGGTGGAGCTTCAAAGCAGGCGACGGGAGAGTCTTAGTCGAAGAATCGCTGCCGTACGACTCTGCCTACTGCAGCCCCTGTATTATGTTTTCGTTGATAGAGCATCCCCTGGGAGCCTTCAACTCCTGATTTTGATGGCCTTGCTCTGTTCTTACCTGATCTGTTCCCATTCCTTCACGATCACCCTTGAGTTGGCAGAGTTGGTAAATCTTTCTGGATGGGGCTGTGATAACGTGTTTATGAGGATTCGGGCGGGTGTTTGGGATAACTAGATGCGAGGGCAAGAACTGGGTGCGAAGGGTGAGGTCACTGTGATGATCATGTTTCTTTAACAATGTATTACTAGCAGCGTGTGACCAGGCGTGGCTCGCCCAATAGCGGGTTCCAGCGAGAGCTACAATTCAAAGGGCTGAGATTTCTCGGCAAGGAACGAAACATCTGATCATGAAACCGTGATATTACATGGTGTGCTTTATGCTCAAGGGTGCTATTAGTGACATCAAACGTCATGAGGCCTTGCCTTTGCCCTTTGGTTCCCTCCTCCGTTCCCAGATCTGCAGGTATGCTTCACCAAGATACAAAAGTTCGCTCTGCACCTTATCAACGTATAGATCCTGACACACGACCCATTCGCCTGTCGCCTTGTTCTTCAGCTGGACCTTCCACGTCTTGTGCTCTTCGCCACTGTCGACAACATCTTCTCGTACCCGCACGGCCTCATGGATGACGTTCGCAACTAGATCATACCAGATAGGCTCGCCTGGAGGCCACTCCTTGGGGTTGGGTTCGACGTAGGGCGACATGTCCAGGTTGCGCGCATCAAAAGTGACGATTGTGGGGTTGCGCTCAGAGACAAACTTGTTCTGGGAGAAGCGCTTGACGTGGAATGCAAGATAGGGGGGAAGGGGGTGCATGAGTCTGTAACGCTTGCGCTGAGCATGGTGTTCTTGAGCCTTCTGGCCGTCATATTTTGTAAGAATGCTCGTTAACGGAACTTGGGGGATGATGTTCTTTTCAAGCTCGTCCTGGAAAAGGGGCGCTGAAGGGAGGTCAAGCGTCAGGAGAAGGAAGCGCACAATGTCAACCTTTACGTCGGCGTCCTCGAACCGCAGTCGATCAGTAGCGTCGGCGCGAGCCGTAATAGCTTGGGACTCAACCTTCATCTTACCCTGGAACGTACGCTGGATCATGGAACTGCCGGGCTTAGTCTTGCTGCCGCCGAGACCGAGGTGAAGGTTGTTTAGGAACCAGGACAAAAAGTCGACAGGGTCTGATTGTGCCGTGAGAGTGAAGCGCTTGTTCGAGCGAAGTGAGATCTCCTGAAGAAGCTCGTGGGGAGAGACGTGGGCCTTGAACGCCCTGGGATTCCAGATCTTGCGAACGAGAATACTGCATCGCTTGACAAGCTCTGTCTTGTTCGAAAAATCCTCTAGAAGAAGGAAGTTTCGCAAAGGCGCAACATGTGCAAGAGCCTGTACTACGACGTTGAGGTAATCGTTTTCCTTAATGTTGTTCATTCCCACAAACCCAGGGATGTACTCTTTTCCATCCAGGGTGTAGCTTGTGCGTCGCACACGATCCATTTCGATAACCTCCTTCTTGGTGTAGCGCGGATCGGACACATATTTAATGTCGTCGAGCGCGCGACTCTTGACCTCATAGCCCTCGGGAAGGACGTAAACGCGCTGGGTTTCGAGGTTGATGTAGACATGGTGATCCTCGTCGAGTGAGTGGAAGTAGGCGTGGGACTTGGGACCGCGACCCTGGAAGTATTTGCCGCAAACTAGACATGCGTAGACGTTGATGTTGGAGAGAGATACGGAGCAGAGCTTCTCGAAGTCAAAGTCGAGCACGTTGCGATCGATAGTGTCAAGGTAGAGGTCATCGTAGCCGTCTGTGGGTGCTGATTGTCGTATGGGCGCTGCGGCAGCGGGTTCTTGGTCGTCGAAATCGTCGTCATCGTCGTCTTCCTGCGCGTTTCCATTGCCATTCATCTCATCACCAAATTCGTCCGAAGCGCCGTTCGCTTCAGGCGAATCAATGTCGTCCAGTCGAGATCTCTTCGAAGCTGGCGAGGCAACGCCAACGAGATCGTCGAGGGCCTCTGAGGCCTGGCGCTTGGCCATTGTCAATCGCAAATTGTAGTTGAAAGATAAATTGGCCTCCCTGGCTTATTCTTTGTGGCCACTCTTTGCGACAGTGGTTGGGTTCGCGTTTGCGGGAGCTTGACTGAGAATTGGTATCGTGGATGAAAGATTGAAGACGCAGGCATGATTGCGGTTATGCGTGGAGCCTTGGAGCTCAGGTACAGACCCACTATTTAGCAAGTGGACATTGGTAATATTCAGAAAATCATTAAAGCCAAGTATTTTATCTATAACCTTGATACTCCAAAGACTATGCGAGAGCGACTATACGTAGTCGATAAACTGACAAAACGTCAAAAACTGTAGGGTTTGTCCCTCATCTATCCAGCCATGACAGCATCTTCGCTCGCATCCTGAATCATAACATCTCCGTCCTCCAGCACAGGCGCGAGGTCGTCCATCTCCTGCAGGGTATATTCCACCAGATAACTCTCATCGACCAAGTCCTCAGTCCGCTTGTAGTGCCTCTCGGTGTATACGCGTATAGCATGTAACACGTCCTTCAAGCTCTTCTGCCCCTGTGCTCCCTTCACTGACAAGTTCGAGAATTTTGACGCAGGATAACTGCGGATCAGAGTCCACAGGATCCTCTGCGCTACAGGGGCTGTACGCGCGTTTGTGTTCCAGTCACGCAGTCTCAGAAGAAGCAAGAAGATCTGCTCATCAGATAGGCTGCCCAGTACCTCATCAACAGCTCTTTTGCCGCTTAAGCTGCCCTTGTCAGGATTGTTTGTTGTGATAACCGAAGTAAATAAGCTGAGGAGCCTTCCGGGGTGGTTGAGCTGTAGTGCGAGCGTGATGGCCTCGCGAAACGACCCGGCGTGGATGTGGTTCTCGAGCTCCTGCTCTTGCTCAATCATCTTGAGCGCAGCTTGGGATGCAGCAGCTTGAGTCTCAGACGATGTATCCTTCCAGAAAGTGACAGTTGAGTCACCACTACCGGAGATAATAGTGTTGTTTTCAGGGTGAACGGCCACAGCCCAAACGCGATCCTCATGATTGTCAAGTGTGCACTCAGTCTCTCCCGAGTTAGCATCCCAGACTTTCACGAGACCATCACCACCAGCACTAGTGAAATGAACTCGCTTTTTGGGTTGCTCCTGGCTAGCAGGCATCTTTAACCATGCGACCTTCAGAACACTGTTGGAGTGGCCTTCGAAAGTCCTCACACAAGTATAGCTGGCAAGATTCCAGAGCTTAATGGTCTTGTCACCACTGCCGGTAAGGACAACACCCTTTCCAGTAACAGGTCCATCTTCGCCTTGGATGGCTGGCATCTGGGCAGGGGAAAACTGCACCGTCCAGACACCACGCTTGTGACCACGCAAAATTCCCTGGACTTCGCCCTCCTCGGCTGACCAGATCTTGACCGTTTTGTCCTGCGATGCAGATGCAAAGAGCTGGCCTGAGTGGTGAATATTAATGGCATTGATATCCTTGTCGTGGGCTTTTCGGGTATAGAGAGCACGAGCACCACTCTTGTGACCCTTCTGCTGAGGTGTACGGGGAATCTCCCATTTCTTCACAGTCTGATCCTGGGAACCTGTGATGAGAAATGCAGGGGGGTGGTTAAGGGGGTCGGAGCGAGCTGCCGAAGACTCTGCAGGTATACCTTTAGGCAGCGCAACTGCACCCAGGGATTCGGCATGGCCAGAGAAGACAGCCCAGCAGGTGTAAGAGTTGTTGTCAGGGTCAACGCGCCAAAGCCTGGCGGTATTGTCCTTGGCTCCCGTTGCGATCCAGTGGCCCGACCAGTCAATGTCCAACGAAATCACAATCTCATCATGACCCTTCAGGAGAGCAACATCTTGGCCAAAGTAGTGGCTAGAGCCCGACTCCCAGTCGCCTTTAGCGTCCTCGTGCTGTGTTTCTGAAACAGACACGATTCTGACGTCCTCCGAGTTTGTTGCTAAGGCGACCATTGAGCGGTCCGGAAGCAGGTATCCAATATCGATAATGTCGTCGTGTGTGCCTGATATCCTTCGGAAGGGCTCGGGTGCCGACAAGGAAGCGACGTCTCCTTTTTGAGGCGGTTTGTAAAGTGCGAGAGTATGATCTACCTGGACGAGGAGAATGAAAGGCAACCCGGGTCGGTAAATGCCAGAGACAATACCCTCTTCCTCACTCTTCTCAGGCTGGTGGGGAGTGATTTCCTTGCCCGTATCCGTGTCCCATATACGAAGAGAACCGTTAGCACCAGCTGAATAGGTCAGGTTGCCATCGTCGATAAAACCAGCTGCCTCCACCAACTCCAGACAAGGCACAACTTTGCGAATCTTCCAAGACTTGGCGTCCCACCAAGTAATAGTTTTGTCTCTGCCCGCGGTAACGAGCGCGTGTTGTTCGGGAGAATAGTCAAGAACTTGAACATCTGATACATGGGAATCCAAGTTGGCCACACAGCTACGCTTGTGTAAATCCCAGACGCGGACCTTTCCATCTTGCTGACCGCATGCTAATCGAAAGTTGACAGTGGTCGAGTTCTCTTCTTCCTCATCAGGCTCTTCTTGACGCTTGGACTTATTTCCCTTTCGCGATGGCGCATCATTTGAGCGAGCGGTAGCCTCAAAGAATCGGAGCGCTGATACTAGGACAGAAGATCCACGGAATGTGTGAGTGACATAGCCGCCGACAATATCCCAGACTTTGACGGCTCCGTCAGTTCCTCCAGTGGCCAACAACGTGCTGGTTCGATCAACTGCAAGCACAACAACTGGGGTGGAGTGAGCTTTGACTGTCCTTGTGTGAGTGGCCTCGATAGTTCCATCTTCCTGGGACTGCTTCAAAGCGTAAATTCTCATAGACAAGGAGCGAGAACAGATGATGAGATGCGACCCGGAGGGTGTCACTGTGAATGTTAGTGTGACTGCTTTTTTTCCATAAAGATTTAGAAGACTAACAAGTCAACGTGGAAATGAGCTCTCCATCCTGCATGATTTTAGCTGCGGTTCATTATGACTGGGAGGTGTTTCTTACACCCTCAATTTGAGCCAGATGCTTGCCGTTGGTAGGATCTGTTAGAACTGCATCCTCGCCAAGGACAGTCGCTAGGACGCGGGCGTCATTGTCAATAGCTACTGAGCCTCCTGTGAAAATAGGACGAATGACATGATCCACGTCAAACGTCGTCTTCAACGGCTGCTTATTTGCCATTGTTGTCGTTGTTGTGGTTGTGAGTTGACAAATATTCGATGCAAAGAATCTCTCATGGGTCCGCGCCTGGAGCTTTCCTAGATTTTTTTTTGGCGCCCGTGGTAAGAGTGGACTTGATTGGCTACAGGCTGCATTAGCTCAGCGATCTCCGCCACTGCACCAGCCACGTTCCCACCCATGCGCTTTACTATCATGACATCCCCAAGTGACTTCATCTTGACTTATCCCTTATTGCGCCAATAGAGATTTCTATCCGACCAATAGCAAACTTGGCAACAGAACTCTCAGACACTGATTCTCCGGCTTGCTCACAAACTCTTGCTTCAGCAACTGAACACGTTACGTTAAATGGACGTGCGCCATTGATGAATCTCTACACGCCTTCATCATGGGAATGCAAGGCCCTTTAACCGCCCAGGCGCTTGTGAGAGATCCTTTTAGCTCGAATCGTTCTGGTTTCAAATTTGAAGTACTAATATTCTTAGGGGCGGTCTCCATATGATGATGTCGTTGAATGGGATGATGGTCATGACGGCCAGCAGGACGATGATGACTCTGCTCAACAGTTTGATCATCGAGGTCGTCCTATTAATCCTGAAACGAAAAAGATCAACAGAGACATTATCCGATCACACAACGAAGTAATGTTGGTGATTGGCGTTGCTGAGCAGGAAAACCCAACTTCAAATCCAGAGGCCGAGGCTGACAAACGACATGCAATGTACGAAGACGACGTGGGCGTGAACCTGGCTTTCTCAGCTCTTCGTTGCGTGGATGCTGCTGGGGCCTTTGGACTGGATGGCTTCCGACAGCGTGTACTGGTAAGTGCTCAGACGAGGAGCTCTCTTGTTCTACGTACTCATCATGGTAGATCTACAAGCGATATTCCCATGTCCCGTTCTGGGACCTGTACGCTCAATCACGAAACACCTTTTCTATCTCCGGAGATCTTTTGCCTGGCGCATCAGTCAATCTTCTCAGTAATTACGCAGACCGACAAGTGGCCCTACTGTGGCGTGAGCGTCCCGACAGATTGTTTGCCCGCCGACTGTAAGCACAAAGCACAAAGCTAGTTAGCAACCACATCAGCTGACGAGGAAACAGAGTCCACGAAGTATGGTCGTACGTGCGGGTTCATCTAGAGCTCTACGTTTCTCTACAAAGGCTTGGTCTAGCCTCAAGCACCAACTGGCTTCCAAGCCTTTCCTTCTTCGTTCCCTTTACTGAAGATTCGCCCATCCCGGCTCCTCCACCACTCAATGGCCTTTCCTTCCAATCTATCCTCCAATGGATCGGAGGCCTGTGTGTATCTTCAACACCTTTCCTCGTTTGGGTAATGACCCAAAGATTGATTCGCGACTGGAGACCACAAATATGGGCTAGGATCTTCAGGCGACTACCAAACACTGGCTCCCCTCCAGGGATGACCGCCGCCTGGGTCCCAGCCGACAGACCCCGCGAAAGACCAGAACATCGACGTAATCGCAGTGCTGTCGATGATGTCTCACCTATAAGACCCATAGACGGACAAATGCCCAGCGACGCTGGCCCGGTGGAAGCTGTCCGGCGGCCAAGCACTTTCTCCGCCCGAGGTGACGACTACGCAAGTGACGAGGAAGATAATGAAGGAGTCAGCGCTACCCTAATCAGCTTTGATGTTGAAGCTACAGCCGAATCAAGCGAAGCACCTCCTGGGCTCTGGAGTGCCGAGCTGAGGCCGAGTGTTGATGCAAGGGGGGCGCTGATTCCTGCAAACTCTTACTGCGACACTATGCTAACGCAGCTCCCCCCTCTGATCGCCTCTCACATATTCACCGACGCTGTCTTGAGGCTAGTTACGGCGCCGTGGGAAGCGACCGCTTTGCGACTGATATCACACACTTTTCGTCAACGGCTTGGTCTTCCAGCCCATGACATATGCGGCATCAATCTGTTGAGTCAGCTTAATCTTACGTTTGCTATCAACTTCCTCGGTACTCAAGTGTTGCATCTAGCTTTGTGTGGCGAGATATGGGCTGCTTTCACGGCCGTTGCTACTGTTCTTCATACCACCCCTGATGAATGGCGGGAAGCCGAAGAGGAGGAGCAGGAGAGAAGACAAGATTGGACAGATGAAGGGAGTTGAGCTTAGGGTCCGTTTCGGGGGTGTATAAGCTCGAGCATGGGTAGAAGCCATTCGCATTCAAGGAACAGCTTGACCCGGAGGTTAGAGTACTCTTTCCAAGTTCAGTGTCAGCGCCAGCCAGCTGACTTGGCCTTATTAAGGAACCTCTTCGCGACATTGCTTATGGACAGGGACCAGATACAAATGGCCGTTCATTGCATGTGGTTTTGACGCAGGCCGGGATAATCCTATCCTGAAAAAATGACAGCCGTCTCTACACCAGTGTTTACGTTACAACCTTGGTGGATCAGCGCATTTGGTCTTTGGGCTACGCCCGTCGTCTGGAGGCCACATCCATTCCTTCTTCGGTTGGAGGAAGTAATTGTGACATCTTATCAGTCAAGTATCTCTCAGTGAAGTGTATCACGACTAGCATATGAACTGGTGAGGGTGTGCTACAGGAAGAAAGGCTCGGAGGAAAGAGGACTGGGTTGAAGCGAGCGTTGCCTCTCTGTGCAAGCAAGTGCCCCGACTGGCTGTGGGCGGATCGAAATACAAACATCAGCCATGTCTGAGGAGACAGTGCCAAGAACATTTTGGCCTAGCTTTTCGTGCTGGCCTTTAAACCCTTGTCTCACTGTCTGGTTCGAAGGCTCTGTCGATCTTGACGACGCCTGCTGGTATACGCCTGGCCCCATGCGTTGCTATTTTCTAATTATGAGGCTGCTAGAGATCGCTTAATCTCCACCCCATGACTGTCTAGATCTTCCTGGTCTAGTATTCATGGGCAGGGTAATCATTTCCGGGTCATTGCAGCGCCGATTCTCCCACTTTGGAAATAACATGCAGGACTTGTTGCGACGTTGTTGTTTACGCGATGAGATGAAGAGAGAGGAGAACTCACTGCATCTGATTCCAACTCGGTTACATTTGTGGCGTCGCAGACCTCAAGATGCACGCGAAGTCTACGCTCACTCACGAACTGGGCTACGGCTTGTTGTCTCGTAACATCTTGGAGGCGCGCAGTTCCCAAGAGGAAACAAAGATACCCAAAGCCTCTTGGGCCACATACTATAGAGGTGCTGGTGAACCCGAAGCCTCGACTGCACTCACTTATGTGATGACTACTCATTGAGCCGGCCTGTCATAAAAGCAATTCAGCTATCAGGTCAGAGCCTTTCCCTTCCTCAAAGCACAGCAACGAACAATTCGTTTTAATAGATATAATCTTTGTTACGGCGAATCCCTCCAACGAAGGATATGGCCTCCAAAGCATTCGGAGTCTCCCAGGACCTACTGGGCAGTCAACAACGGTCCAGATAAAACAGGATCCCCTGTCTGACCATCTCCCCGGTTGCTCCGCGCCTACACCGGTATCTCACGGTCCGGTCCTTGACAAGGGATCGACTAGGGAATGATCATATATCAACAATGGGGGCTTTCCGAACCCTTGCTCAGACTGATAACTCGCTGTGTTAACTCGGGCATTCCTTGTTCTCTCTTAGTCTCTCCAGCCTTTCATCAGCCATGAATGATTATGCTCGACTCTAACTCTTCTTTTTCTCCACAGTGGTTTCTGTCATTTCTCAGTCTTTGGTTTTTCCCATCATGCAATGCAGTCATGCAGCTCGTCTTGAGAGAAAGCAACGTTTGCTCGCCCTGCAATTGTTGGCCAGAATTAGAACATACTACTTGCAGGAGCCGCTAAGGACAATACTATAAAAAGATCCGAAAGACCTCTCTGAAGGTATTCCTCTAGACAACCATTGCCTTCATCGCCTTCATCTTTGCAGCAGTTCCACATCGACATTTGTTCTCCCTATCTTCAACCCTTGCATAATGAGTCCCCAACCCGATCTGAGCAAGCGGGTGATAATCATACCGCACCCGCGCCCGACTCCTAAAGACAAGCCATCCGAGTCGTCGCCAAAGGCTAATGGCGCTAAACCATCTACCCCAAGCTAAAGTTGACTCTACGCTTCCTGCAAACGCTGTTCTGCCAGGCTGGAGACTTTATATTGTCAGTTTACTTCTATATGCTGGTCAACAGTGGCAGATTCTTGGCCAAGAAAGGAGCTAATCGCGCTGGAATAGGCCGCATTTCAGACCTTGGTGTAAACCACGCGATAGTCTGGAATAGTCGTGTTGATGGAAAATATGGATAAAGTTACGATGCCATCTGGTGGTCCATTTGGCCTTCGACGACTAGCTAAGCAAGGATCAAAAGGATAGACATAACGCTAGAATGAGAGATAGTTACTCATGTTAATAGATACATGGCAATATTACTTTGTGTGTTTGGCGTGGTTGATCCTTCATGGGTGGCTCCCATCTTTTAGTGTTCAGACCAACATCTCGTTATGCTCGCATGTAGTCAAACAAACCCCTGTAAGCGCTTCGCAGCCATGAGCTTGGTTGTATATGGTGGATTTGACGCGGCACAACTTTGACAGAAACTCATGGCTGGACAAATCAGATCGATGAAGACATTAGTACCTTTGCGGTACAAAATAGCTACTCACATCATGGCTGTGTTGCTAGTCGTTAGCCCCCACGAGCTGCAAGGCATCGCAAGGCAATCAACAGAGCCTCATATCATTCGTTGATTATTGGTCTCATCATGGACCTTGGGCCTTTTGACTAAGGGCTTGGAGGATGGAGGTTGTCATCCCTCCATCTCGTCCTTAGAGTCTGTGTGTCGCTGGAGTGTGTACTGACGCTTCGACTCAGTATCCTGTAACATACTCAAGACCGCTCAAAGGCTTCAGACAGAAGTGCATAATGACGTTGGGAAGTTGAAGGTTTTCTCCATCCTAGAGGGGACCATATAAATAACAGCGCTGGCGACGTTTGTTGTTGAATGTTGCATTTATCTAGCATTGTTAGCAAGTAACTGCGAAGTACTCTTCAACCATGTCCCCTGTCGATGTTTCAAGCTCGATATCTCCAACTCCCCTCAACGAGTTGACAGGCCAAACGACTAGTGCTGCTCGACCGGGAAACAACGCCGCCACTCTAGGTATGTACTTCGTTAGTGAGGGATATGGCTTTAGTCTGATCCATTTCTTCTTGCAGAACAGTCTCCGGATTATGAAGTTGGCCAACTCGGTAAGTCACCCACCAATTAGATGATTCGCCGCAAAGTAGGGGAATAACAGTTCAACGCAGACAGGGGTAAGCTGTTAGAGCTTGCGGCACTGAAAGAAAAAGACCTAACCCACATCTTGATCCGCCGCCGTGTAGGCGATGGCGTGCTTTGTCTTGATCTTGAATCAAATTTTCTCGAGAGAGATGCAAATGCTCTTAGGCAGATGGTAGAGTCGGGCGATCAAGGTCTTGAAGAATGTCATGAAAAGTATATGACTAGACTGTGTCGCTTTTGTATGGCATGACATTTCCCCTCATCGATTCGTTTTCTGCTAATACACTCAAGATCAGTTCGGGTGCCAGTTTAGCAAGATTCTCGAGTTTGACGAACCAAGCGGGGTGTTCTTGAATAATGTGCTATCTGTTGCGAGAGAGAAGTGGGGTGAAGAACAAGGTCATCTCAATGCAGAGAAAGAAGACTGGGCATCGCTTTACGGGATGGACAAGCTGGACCAGCTGATTCTTTTTATGCTTCACCACCCCCTGACTCGCCGTGTGATGGTAAGTTCTTTCTTGACCTTTGTGCTTCCCTTACCTAGCCATAGGCCTGACGTGTTGATAGAGAGCATTTAGTCGCGAGCCTGAGAAAGAGGGGGCGATCCAGATGACAGTTATCCCACTGGGGTTTGCTCGGTTTGCATTAGTTGGGCTGTTCAATTGTTTTGTTAGTGTTTTCGTATCTGCCCCCGTCGCTATAATGACGCTCAACTTGATGTCTCCGGGAGGAATGGTCGCAACGTACTTGGCGTTTGTGTTGGTAGCTGGATTCTTCATCCAGTCGCTTGTGAAGGGCTTTACCAGGCAACTCCTGGTATATCTGGCGTACGCAAGTGTAATGGCAGCAGTTCTGAGGTTGAAGGAGTAACAGAGATGCATCGGAGATTGCTTGAAGGAAGGGAGAAGCTGTCGGTATCCTTCGTTCGATGCGGCAATTGTTCATATTTCGGCGCGAAACTGTAGATGTTTTAGCGAATTGCATCTCAGAGTTATTGTTGACCTCCAAGTGGATATTACGCTGTATATCGCCTTAATCTTTGAGAAAGCGGAAGACTTTTAGTGATATCTGTTTCTCATCGTGTAAGAAGGTTCGGTTGATGGAAGTGCACACGATTTATTTGTTGGACGCAAAGGTTGAAACGTAAGGGCAAGAGGCTGCATTGCAATGTGCAGGGTCCTAACATCTCGCAAGTTTTTGGTCCATTGCTTTTGGGAAGATGAAGCGTGAAGCAAACGAAGAACCTTACTAGGTGCCTATTAACAGCGAATTGGTGGTAGGAAAGAGCTGACTCAAGGAGAGGAATTAGGTGACGGCGGAAGAGGCTTCGCAGGGAAGTTGCCTTAACCAGGCATGCGCACCAGAAGATACCAAGCGATGCGGCTCCATGATATATGACCAGCCGGGGAGGGGTATTCCATGTAGCACTTTCTTTAGAACTTTGAAGACAGGTAACATGTAAACAATTCGAGGCCACAACACTGTATATCGCCTGTTGGCAATTTTCCTTGAACCGGATATCGCTTTATGTGTAAACACTAAGTAGGTACGCACATAACTAACTTCTGACCTGCTCAAGATGCCAATTTTCCAGACCACCTCTATTGCATGACCGGCACCCTGGTATAAATACTTCGCAGCCTGATACTCAGATACGGCGTGCCCATGCTGTTCATACTCCGGTAGGGAAAGGGAGGCCTCCCTGTGAATGAGATACCCCAGGATGAAGTTCTTTTTAAGCCTTGGCGTAGCGCCGGACAAAGATGGAAGATAATGGAATGTACAGGGGATGGAGGTGGTTGGGTAGCTCAAGGGCCAGGGGTAGCCAGATGGCATATCATTGCAGTTGCGTTGTCGGTTCGACCGGTATAGACTATAGGGCTATGAGCTAATTGTCAGAGAGTCTTTGGATCCGAGCACAGAGGGGAACAGCAAGAGTGCGTTCTTATCCCCATGCCTGACATCCCAGGCTTGGTGCCGCCAGCTTTGTTGTCATTCTAACTGTTTCAGTCATGGGATTGACGGGAAGTTGCGTATCTCACCCTATACCCTCCTTTAGGCTAAGCCAGGCACATATATAGAATACAATTTAAGTCTAAGTTAATGTATAATTAATGACGACAAAAATCCTTAACGGACCGGTGGATGAACTGGATACCTTTCGTATCCGAAGTGACCTCAGCAAGGCCGCAGCTGAACGTCTGGACCCGCCTCTTCATTCTGTCACTGTCTGATATATAATCTTTCGTACTCTTGCAATCCTGTAGTGACTTGTGTGGGCAATCGGCATCGGCGAATGACAATCAGAGAGGACCCTGATGAGCTTTATGGCATCCTTGGCAGTCCCAACGGAGCAGGGGCGGCCTATCTGCTGGTCAACCACAAGGAGCGACTGGGACTCAAGATCGTTAATAAGGTTGATATATTTGTCCCTAGGGAGAGCTATGAGGTGACTGGCACTAACGTTTATGATGTCCATACGCTTTGGGCCGTCATGCTTCTGTTTCATGTTACTGATGTTTGATCGTCGCTACGCTAGATAGTGTTAAGACTTTAGGAGAAGGAGCAGAGAATATGTTATGGTTTCAGTTGCAACGTACTCAATTTGGAACTTCCGGATGAAGACACAATACTACTTATCATGAATACTTCAGCGTGTTTCCTCGCGCTCTTGGTCCTCCTCTTGAATCCGTTTCTGATAGCTCATGCCTCAGCAACTTGATACGCCATTGTTCTCGCAACTCAGCCTTCACACTTGCAACCTCATCACTGGGTAAGATAATTTCCCAAGCAAACATATAAAATGAATCGGAAGGCAGGTCATGGTCATCCAAACCACTGTACATACCCAAAAGGTGCATCCTCCACATATCCCAGAATGCGAAACCGAGCTGGCGGAACGAGCCGAACTTTACTCCTTCTATCGGCGATGCACCGACGATATCAGTCGGGGGTCTGTTGAGTCGTCTGTAGATTAACATCCCAGGAGCTTCCTGCCTCAGGGCCTCCTCAGTCCGACCCCATTTGTGGTCGTCGGTGAGGCATCGAAGCGAGAGTGGTGTTCCATCCTGGCGATACCGGAGAAACTTGGAGAAACGCTCGTTTCGGTTGGGCGACGCCGTGATCCATCTCACAAATGGCGGCGGCGGCGGCGGAAGTCGGTAGTATGTATCTTGTTTGACCTCCCCAAGGGTAGCAATGTAGTACATCAGAGACTTGACGTCTTCAGAGTTTTGAAGAGCTTCATGATACTGAATTTGATCGATCATGTCAGCAGGGTTCATATCTTTTAACTTATCGACATCCTCGTTTGGCCAGTCCAAAGTATCCCTCTGACACTGCACTTCTCCCACAAGCTGAATGATCCATAGAGCACGAACAGCTCGCATCTCCTCTACCCAGTTTGGCTGCCCAGCATCAACCACCTTGGCAGGTGTACCTTCAAAAACACGATCCCACGCCGGGACCCATTCGTCGCCAGAGCCATAAGAATTAGTGTAACTGAGATTGGGGTCGAGGCAGTGCATCGGCCTGAAGCTGAGGTCTCTCAGTCGTTCAAGATAAGATGACAAGCATGCTTGCGAAAGGGCGAAGATCTGGTAAGCTGTTGCAACTGTGGATCGAAGAACCAACATAGGTGGTGCTGCAGCTGGCAAAACTTCGGGTTCAATATTGATGAAGTTATCCTTGGTTTTATTGATCATTGGAAACACGGGAAATAATTTGGGTAAAAATTGGTGCTGGAACTCATGTAGGTTCCGAAAAGGGAGTGCCTTTGAGCAGGCAAGTATAACGGCGCGTACCACTTCTGCAACCACAGGTGGTAGTATCGCCTCGGGACTAGAGAGAATGTTTTCGATAATGGAAAGGGCATTCTCGTTGAAGAGACGCCAGACGTTGGGGGATGCCCTCAGCAAATCCCAAAGCGTGTCGAGACCAGGAAGGCTTGTGACGATCGGAAGTAAGTTTTTCTGGAGGCAGCGCCTCTATTGATGCTGTCGGTGAAGAAGAAAATGTTTTTGAGAGGTAAAGACTCATTTTGACATGAGAGGAGGTTGGTATGTGCTCAGCCAGATGGACAGGAATCCCCGATACTTAACTCCTGATGCCTCGCATTCCCAGTGTCCAGAACTCTTCCCAGCACAAGTATCGAAGTCTGCGTAGTCTTTCAACCGTCCACAATGCTATTTTCGAGAACAGAGATTTACTCAAATGCTCGAAATTTGGCACTATAAGCTTCGGGCAGTATTGACCGACACCTATGAATTATGAAGAGGTACATGCAAGATGCACTCTAACAGCTCTAGAGATAAAAGATCCATACTCATGAATTGGCGTCAAGATGAGGGAAACAGGTACAGACCCTAGAAGCCATCGTGAACTTCATAGATAGACAAATACTGACAATACTATTAGAAGTCACTCTTCCCAGATAGGAACAAGTTCAGCGCATCCTCACGAACACCGCCGGGAGCGCTATGAGTGATGTGTTGTTTGTGTTCTCTCATCAGACGAAGAGGCATTTACATGTAAGGTACTCCGACATGTCACCCTGACGATAATTGGGCCTCCCCACCTCCTATCGAAACCGATGCGGACTTAGCCGAGCCTGGCCCATATCCGCGGTGCTCAGTATAGAACCTTGAGTCTCAAAATCTGGCTTGTCAAATCGTTTCTACCACTCTCTGTTGCAATGGGCTAAGTTTGTGTGTCTAGCTACTTACCTGCAAGCCTCTGGCCGTTGGCTGGCCCTTGATACTTAGACCAACATGTTTCGTTGTTTCCAGGCAATGCAGTCATCACATGTGAGAGGAAAAGATCTGTGCCGCTTGAGTCTAGCTCAGATGAAACGCTCCGTCTCTCCCTATGATGTTGGCTATGTTGTGGGTTGGAGTGAGTCGAAACCAGCTCGGCAATGTAGCATTATGATGTTGGTGGTTTGAATCGCCTAGCATGTCTCATAAATGCCACATCACAATGCTTCTATCCATATACTATCGGCATATGTTCCAATTATCGGCTAACAGACGAATGAAATTAGAATATATGCTTGGATACATATGCACCTCCGGTTGGGAATCTCTGTGATAAGATTTGTACACAAAGCGAGTCACATCTGGCCCCCCCATCGACTTCCAACGCCTCTGCTGATGATCTAACGGTTGCCCTGAAACCATTTATTAAATCCGCGCCTCTTGACCACGATATGGCACACACTATCACTCTGTGAAGTCCTCCGTTCTGACGAAAAGTACCCGCCTACGATCAGAAGACGAATCAGAAAGAATGAACCCCTATTAGGAAGCTCTGATGACGCTTTGAGGCCATCCCAACCACGACTGCACAGACGACTCAAACATCACCAAGTAACCCCGTGAAGGCTCAAATCACAATCACAATGAGCGGTGAATGCGTAAGCTGTTGGTTCTGGTTCTTGGAATACCTCATCCGCATCCTTTTTCAAGCTGTTTATTTCTGATAGGCTCGCAGAATCTGGTTCAACAACCAGAAGGGTTGAGGGCAGATGGAGATACGAAGTCTCGCCACCCAGTCTACACCCTCACAGTATTATCGAGTCGGGTTGTCCAATTATTGATGGGCCAGTGTCTACATGTTGAATCTATCGCCAACTGTACATCTAAAGTCACCACGTAGTACCCCTTGAGAGCGCCTGACTGTAACCGGACCGGCCCGCGGCAGATACTGCATTTGGTCAACAGGTATCATGTTGGGGTCATCTGAGATTAGATCATGCACTTCATTCGTTTGCAAAACAGAGCCGCACATGGATGCATAGCCCCTCGGTGCTGAACTCGGCTGCCGTTTGTGCCGCATCTGGAAGGATAAGCAGGCATCAAGCTGCATATTGCTGTGTTGGCCTGCCTTGAATAGCTTGAGTACCATAGGATACATGAGGTGCAGGCCTTAGCCTACATAGGTATCTTCGATGGGCGTTTTGTTGATATAGTCGTTGGTCTTCAAGCGTGCCGCACCTTTGAAATGCACGCGGCGGCTAAAGATGCCTTTGGCGCGCATCCACTCAAATGCATATCAACGACCCTATACAATATGACAGATCAATTTTATGAGGTATATTGTCGATATGGATCTATGGTTTCAGGGATGCAGGTTGACTTTTTTGGCATTATCTGGTAAGTGGCTTATGGTTTGCATTAGTTCTGGGAGGTTCTGTGAAGCCGGAGGGTAAATAAGACTGAAGGCCTTTTTGCATTTCTCTTCAGCTAGCAAGAGTTCTACAGGACCCTTGCAAAATTGTCCTTCCATGGAAGGATGGTATATAGTTGTCTTATTTATACCACTTAGCAGTTGGTGTCGTGGAAGTTGATGTCGATCTTAAGTCGACGCTTGGGTTTCTAGTTTCGCCCTAGAACAAAGCCACCCGAGCGTTGAAGGTTTTATTAGACTGGGGTTCTGCCGGTTATTTCCATCACCGTACTTTTTTTCATGATGAGCGCAATGATAGGTGTGCTATGCAATTGTTAGGCAGCTACTCCTAATCTCTCTTTTAAGCATTAATACAAGATGAAATCCGTACAGCATGAGTCTAACGTCACCTCGTGCCAATGAGATGCTAAGCTGCCGTGAACTCGAGAGAAAACAACAGCTAGGAGTCCGCCAAGATTAGAACAAGTTGACAGTCGGTTCCAAGTGATACGAGAGTAATCACAAGCTGCAAGTAGAGCAGTAGTTACGTTTTGGTGAACGACGACAGGACATGTGAGTTATTTTCCACTCCATTTACCTATGGTTCAAAAAGCCACCTGGATGTACGAATAATACAATATTACAAACTAGAAGGAGACGTCTTGGATTCTCTTCTCTTTGTCGTAGGAGTTTAGAAAGCGTAGAGTTCGCGTGACTTTGATGTGCTTCTTGCCCCTCATGATAACCCCCACCTTGACTTTATTTGGAGGCGATGACGTCTCAACTTCTACTGATCTCATTTCTTACACCAACTTGAACACTCTCCAACAACTTCGACTGGCACAGCGCTCATCCGGAATCTAATCATTCATTCTTCAAACCAACAGGCAATGTCTGAGCGCACTGTGCTCGTCACTGGTGCCACTGGCCTTTTGGGTCGCGAGGTTTCCGCGGCTTTTGGTCTCAAGAACTGGACTGTAAAGGGAACAGGCTATTCTCGTGCAGATGGGGTCAATACCTTCAAAGTCGATCTTGGAAACGAGAATGAAGTGGCTGGTTTTCTTGATGAAACTAAGTTCGAACTCCTCCTTCAAATACCGCCGTCGAGTTCGCAAGCTAACCTCAATTACTTGATCCCTTTAGACCACATGTTATAGTTCACTGTAAGCAGTCTAATATTACCAACTCCTATATAGAATCTAACAACTTCATCACCCAAAGGCGCCGCCCAGCGTTTCCCAGACAAGGTCGACAAAGATCCTGAGGGCGCCCGGGCGCTCAACGTTGCAGCGAGTAAGGCACTTGCTAAGCTAGCAGCGGACAGGGACATCTTTGTCATCTACATCTCGACCGACTACGTGTTTCCTGGCGTGCCAGGGGATGCTCCATACGAGGCCGATGCCGAACCTCGACCAACCAATCTCTATGGTCAAACCAAATTGGATGGTGAGCGTGCCGTCTTGGACACCCTAAAGGAGGCTGGCAAAGAGGGCCTAGGTGTTGTACTTCGGGTCCCTGTCCTGTATGGAAATGCGGAGACACCGGCTGAGAGTGCGGTCAACGTTCTGATGGACGCGTTGTGGAAGGCCCAGACAGAAGGGGCCCAAATTAACATGGACCATTGGGCGATTCGTTATCCGACGAACACAGAAGATATTGGTCGGATCTGTCACGGTATGTCTCACTTTCCCTTCAGCCATCATGTTTCGATTAAGGTCGAGGCATCCTTTGAACAAGCTCTGCCAAGATTCATTGAGAACACACATGCGCAGAGTTGAAATCCGCTGACACCAAATAAGATATCTCTGTCAAATACCTCGATACTCCGAACAGCGATCGCGCTTCTCTTCCTCGTATTCTTCAGTATTCTTCTGAAGATCGAATGACAAAGTACGAGATCGTCGCGCTGTTTGGTGAGATTATGGGCCTGTCAACAGAAGGGATCAAGCCCAACACAGAAGGGAATGATCCGAATGCCAGTGTACAACGACCCTATGACTGCCACCTGAGCACAAAGGCACTAAAGGACTTGGGAATTGATGTTTCGACATGCGACTTTAAGGGCTGGTGGAGGCGTGAGGTTCGCGCGTTTCGCAAATAAAGACGCACATCTTTCAGTCTGCCAGTAAAAACTGTTGAATCTCCGTGTGGGATATGTGTTCTGAAGCGCCGAGTTTCAGATGAGACGAGATGTCTCATTGAGTTGTGCTGAGCGATAAAAGGGGGGGGGATGTCTTGGATCCTGGCTTTGGCCACGGTCCAAAGCATGAAGAAGAGCAACCCTTACAACTTCCAATTCTATCTCAGTTCTTTCGTTGATTCTCTTATTCCCATAGGAATATGATATAACTATCAGAAAATGGAAATCGGCCCTGTCACGTTAAACATGGACAGAGTACAATATTTGATTCGTGAAAGCTACCTACCTACATGCGTTCAAACGTGCTCGGCTTCCCTCTTCGATCCGCTGAAAAGTCTTTCCTGCACGTTCAAACCAGTTCCGATACACTTTTTATCTCCGTCAATCCTCTTTTTGACACGTTGAAGACGGTGGGGTGAATTTAAGCACTGCATGTAGTAGCCAGATGGTCTAACCTGGCTCAAGGTCGATCGCAAAACACGACATTGGGGAACTTATTGTCCTATCAAAGATGTATGGACATTTTCGTATTCTTTTGAAAATCAACTAGTCTTCGGCCTCAGAGTTCTTTCTTGCCGCTGCCCGCACTGGAATGCGTGACCGAGATCTCAAGGGATGACTTCGACCAGATTCAAGGCCCAAATCTGGCTTCATACCAGAGCCTCGACGAATGTCTCCTGACCACATACCGTTGCTTCTATTGTACGAAAGATGTATTGCATTGCCCGTTGTTGACTTACCAGAGCAGAAAAGTTTATCGAGGGGTAGATAGGATGCAGTATATACTGCCTACCTGCACCTAACCTGCTGCCGGTGGTTTCCGTCTTTATGGAAGGGAGTCCCCTCTTGTGCCTCCTTTCTTTCGATCTTTCGTCAACTGCCTCTCGACACAACAAAAGAGTGGCAGCTAGAAATCTCTCTTTTCAGATCGTTCTTAATGCATTGATTGTTATACTGTTGGATATTACAACAGTTCACCTGGCGTGGAAGTTCTCCCATTCACAACCTCCCTTTCATTAGCTCTCCTTTTCGATTCGACGATCAGTTTGGAAGGAAATAGCTGCGTGTTGATACTGCCAAATGCCGCCAGCTGTTCTCCTTTTCAACCTCGAGACCTTTATCCCTTTCCGTGGAGCAGACGTATCGGATAGTTTACGACAACATTTACCGAAAGGCAACCCTGCCGGCGATCTTAAGCTTAAGCGACTGACGAGTTGTCCAATCTTCTCACAACAGCGGATCGTTCCGAAAACCTTGTCCACTTCAGGGCCGCGGGTGCTCCGATAGGGCTGCATCAGCGCTACCTAAGGGTCCATCCACCACTGCAGGAACACGATCTTTAGCGGCAACGCCTTGGACATGGCATCGTCAGTGGCCGTTGCGGCCGCCCCGTTGCAGTTTCACGATTGCTTACAGTACCCGATTGACGATGCAAAACCAGCCATACCAAGTATATCGAAATATCGAACTCTGCGCGGAAGGAGTGTCTCGTCCGACAATGTTAAAACCTTTGAAGTGTATGCCGACCCGCCATCGGAAGTAACCCACCTGGCTGAGGGGGATTGTTACCCGCGACTCGACTCGCCAACACTAATGACGCGAATCGCTCGACGACGGTCGAAAAGTGTGACCTCAATGATCACGTTAACACGAGAACGACATCCCCCGTTGCCCGCGTTCCCAGCGTCACCGTCCCCCGTGGTCTCGGTTTCAGCTGGGAATCGCGGAGTAGAGTTCTTCAAAGGCCTAGCGGAGAGTGTTACGGGGATTATTGGCAGTCTGTCCCCACGAATTGCGGTGGGCACTAATAATACTGACAATGGAGCCGCAAGACGCCGTCAGGGCTCTCTATCGTCTGGGCCTTCATTTATTCGCTCCCCAGCTCCGTCGCTTTTGGTGTCACCGTGCGCTCAAAGTTTCGCTGGCGCATCAAGTAATTTAAATTTAGGGTCCGAGTCTCAAACCGCGCCGTCGCCCGCTGTCCCGCCCGGCCCCAGCAGCCCTCTGGCCAGTCCGTCATACGCCTTAACACCTAAAACTACAAACATCCTACCATCACTCTCGACATTAGCTTCCAAACCTCTACCCCTACGGTCGCCAACTCTGTACCGAGATTACACCCACCCTCCTGCCCGCCTCACCAGTCGTGATCGCAGCCGTAGCCGCAGTCGCAGTCGCAGTCGTCCTCGGACTCCAGACTTATTCAAACAGCTTCCATCGATATCTCCATTCGATCTTCCCCCGCCAGACTCGCCTATTCTTCGAACTGTCCCGTCTGCCAGTGATATTGCCCGATTCAAGAGTCGCAACCTCCTCGCTTTACGTATCAATACTGAAACAGCCGAGCGCGCTGCAAAACTCGAACGAGAAAACTTTGAAAGTCAAAAAGATCAAGAAGCAGAACGCTGGGCCAAGGAAGTTGCCCGTCTTGAGGCTGAGACCGATCGCATCCTCGCCGAGCAGAAGAAGCGCGACCTCGCCCGTATCCACACGCAACTTCCAACTCCGTCGCCCAAATTCCCACGATTCCTTGTCCTTGACAAACTGCCTTTCTTATACCGCAGTAGGCGATCGAATGCTCTGGCAAGCCAAGCCGGTACGCCAAGCCCCGAAACCCCGACCGTCTTTTCTCTCGATTTCAGCCGCCCTAACAGTCTAGAGGACTCTGCTTCACCAGACAAAATGAGCTTTATAGAGCAGGGCGGCAAAGGCATTGTGCCGGGCAATGATGCCCCTACTTCTGCCATCAATGGAGGTGAAAGAGTGAGCTTTTACACCCTATCCTAAGAATTCCTCGTATAGATTTCTAACAAGATACTCCCACTTCAGCGCGTATGCGTACGCTGCCTTTCATCCGTCATTAATCTCCCTGTCAATACCGAAACGTCGCCCGTAGACATTCTCTACTCTACCGCAAATTTGACAAGCCATGATATTGACCCTGAGGCCAGCGTATTGATCGAGTGCTATGTTGAGCTAGGTCTTGAGCGACGTCTTCGCCGTTATGAACGCATTCGTGACGTTATGAACTCTTGGGATCGTGACCAGCAAAATTCCCTTCTTGTCGTTACCAATGACATCCCTCAAAACGACGACCCTGATCTCGATATTAAGTCAGTGCCACGGACTCCAACCCCTCCCCAAGGTTTCAGTCTGCAGATGTATCATTCATCTAGGCCGGGGAAGTGGAACAAACGGTGGATTACACTGCTGGAGTCCGGTCAGATGTTTGCGTCCAAGAAGCCTAGTTCAAAGGCTTCAGATAAGGACAGCATCGTTCTGTGCCATTTATCAGACTTTGATATTTATACACCAAGAGAGAGCGAGGCTAGACGCCATCTCAAAGCACCACGACGTTTCTGCTATGCCGTCAAGAGCCAGCAGAAGACCTTCGTCTTTCCTAATGGCGAAAACTTCGTTCATTTCTTCTGTGCGGAAGATGGACAACTTGCGAAACGTTTCCTGGAGCTTGTGCAGGGCTGGCGAAGTTGGTATTTGGTCAACAAGCAGGTGGATTTTGATAAGAAGGACAAGCCGTCTCAGGGTTTAGACAGCAAGACATCTCCCAAGGCCATGTCTCGATCGAAGAGTGCTGCTGCCAACAAAGGACATCATACCCAAGTTACAGTCAACGAGACTCCTTACACAATTGGCGCTTTCCAACCGCTTCTTGATATGGACCGCTTTGACAAGCCTTTGGAGGAATTTGGCAAAGATTTGGATCAAGCCAAAGACAAGCATGACTCCGATTCTGATCCCGAATTTAAGACTGGTCTCGTGCGCAAGG
The DNA here is from genome assembly GCA_012977755.1 of Fusarium nurragi. Taxonomy (NCBI): domain Eukaryota; kingdom Fungi; phylum Ascomycota; class Sordariomycetes; order Hypocreales; family Nectriaceae; genus Fusarium; species Fusarium nurragi. The sequence continues at coordinate 54,726 of JAALXI010000230.1, read as the reverse complement.
CCACGTGTAAACAACCAAACGCATTATCCAAGTCTAAATCGATGCATCATAAGCATAGGTCGCCGCCAACGCCCCAGGACGAAATGCAATTCTCTCCTGGTGGACTCTTGGGTCAAGGCTACGAAGAGAAGCGCAAGATAGCAGAGAAAGCGCCTGTCCTAAGCCCTGTGACCACAAATGCAGCCTTCACAAAAGGACCATCGCTATTAGGTCAGGGTTACGAACAAAAGCGAAAGATTGTTGAACGGACACCAGTCGACAACAGTGCCCCTTCGACAGACGCAGCTTTCACCGAGGGTCCCTCATTGCTCAATGGCGGTGTACTCTCACCTACATTTTCTAAGGGAAACATGACAGACTCGAAATCGTGGTTTCCTTTAGGTACAGAACAGTCTTCTCAGCCACGCTACCGCAGTCGATCTGTTCGGGACCCTACTAGACGACCTATTACCTCCGAAAAGGTCCCTGAGATGCCACAGCCGCTGCTCAATCTGACCAGCAATTTCCCTGAACCACCTCAATGGCGTAAAAATAAGGGCCATGGTGTGGAGGCTCCCACGGGCGGCCCCCTGATCAGCCTCGCTACAGGTGGCCTGAACAACAACATGTTCAACGCCCGTAGCACTTCTGGTCTTGTCGGCCAATCTCGCGTTCCACCCTCCTCCTCTTCCATGGCCGTCTGTGGTCGTCCTCGGAGCCGGTCTACCGCAGGAGCGCAGCAGCTGCCGAGTCATGCCCCTCCTGTGCCCCCATTGCCGATTCGTTCCTTACGTCGAGAAATGACAGCGCCGCTTGATCAGTCTCGCGGGCGCGATCCTCGCCCGCGGGAACCTTTGATCAACAGAGCCGGGACCTTAGGTCACTCGTCAAGGAGCTAAGTGGACTATGGACAACCCGTCTACACAGAATCAACCCGTTGGATGTCGCTGAGAGTTTACGCAATAATGCCCGTTATATCAAGATCAAAAGATCTCCTTTTGTCGTGATTTCGCAGCGTCAATATATGTATATCAGGTGGACTATAAGCTGTGGCGATACACCACGGTACGGAATTGGATGAAATGGAAGAAGTGATGAATATAGAACTTAACGTCAGGTGCTATGAAATGGGAACGGGCACATTACGCTTGATTTCAGCCTTATCTTTTCTCTTTTGTGTTATAATTCTTGGAATTTTGCTTCGGATATCTAGTTTTAGCTTATCTGTGGTTGCAGCAAAGGCTCACTCACGATATTAGGTATGATTTGGACAGGATCCATCTACCCTTTGGATATGCAAAGTTATATTTATGTCTTATTTTACAAAGAATGACATTGTTTATGATATCTTCTATTGTCTTTATTTATTCGAGGTATCTTTGGTCTATATGATCGTGACACATCTCTGAGCCAGTTTCGCTATAAGTATAACTTTTGCAATTCGACTTATTAGCGCACGCTTCCTTTCCCCTTGATTACTTTTGTACCCCGTTCAACAATTCTGATTTACTTGCTGCGCTTGTAGATCTTGGCAAGGAAGGCCTCGAACACAGTCTTCTTGAGACCTCCAGTCTCATCGATGTTGGCAATACGCTCGCGGATCTGGCCAACGACCTTCTCTTCGTAGTCGAGGTAGCGCTGCTCAAGCTTAAGGTCGTCGTAAAGCTTCTTGATGACCTTCTCCTTGTCATCGTCCTTACGGCCGTAGTTCTCCTCAAGAATCTGGCGCTGCTCAGGGGTGGCGATGGCAAGGGCCTGGTTGACGAGCCAAGAGCACTTATTGTCCTTGATGTCGGTACCGATCTTTCCAATGTGCTCAGGCTTGCCGAAGTTGTCGAGATAGTCGTCTTGGATCTGGAAGTACTCTCCAAGGGGAATAAGGATGTCCTCGGCCTGCTTGAGGTTGCCAGGAGTAGCGAGGTTGAGCTGGTGGAGAGCGAGGGCGACAGGAAGATAGAAGGAGTAATAGGCGGTCTTGTAAATGACAATGAAGCTGTACTTCTCGAGAGAGAAGTTGTCGAGATTGACGCGGTCCTCGGGGGCGGTGAGCAGGTCGCACAGCTGGCCGAGCTCGGTCTGGAAGGTGGTCTCGTGGAACAGCTCGATGAGGTCGACGTAGGCAGGATGGGAGCGGAAGTACTTCTTGAGAAGGGTATAGATAGCGGCCTCGAGCATGAAGGCGTCGTTAATGGCAATCATGCCAACGCCCTCCTGGCGGTACCAGCAGGGCTGACCACGTCGGGTGATGCTGGAGTCCATGATGTCGTCGGAAACGAGGAAGAAAGCTTGGAGAAGCTCTGTCATCCAACCGAGAGTCGCGGCCTGAAAGTACTGCTCCTCAGAGAGAGGCTTCTCGAGGAGAAGGGAGACCGAGTCGGGGACGGACATGCCGCGGTTGCATTTTCCGCCGAGAGGGTTGACCTCGAGGGACTTGAGGTGTCATGTTAGCTTGCCTGGGAGGAAGATTGACTTGGGGTTGGGGATAGCTTCAGATACAAACTCACCTTCTTGTACCAGTCAAGCTGCTCCTGGGGAAGCTTGTAAGAGCGGGCATGGTCGAGGAGAGTCTCCTCAAGCTTAGGGTAAACGGAGTTGAACTCCTCGAGGGTGGTTTGTTTAGCCATTGTTGGTGAGTTGTACAAACAGAGTTGCCGGAATGTGGAAAGAAAAGGATAGAAGTTGAGCGACCGACTTTTGAGCAGCAGAGGAAGAAAAGAAATGAGACTCGGAGTTGATCAATAGCCTAGCCTGGACGTCGGAACATGCACGATAATTACCGGACATCAACTAATCTACTCTGTAAACCTCTAAGGTAATGTCATTTTAGCAGGAGGGGTGCTTAGTGCCCCTCTTTCCTTATTCGCGAATTTGTAAGTGGGAGAGGCCGTCGACACCTGATTTGCTCGGTGAGGACAAAGATGGAATACCCCCAGTTTAAGGGTGGAGGGGTAGTGGGCGGTGAGGGTAGGTAAAAGGTAAATTAGTGGCAGTTGGGGGAGGGGTCTCAACGGTGAGAATTACAACACTAGACCTGAGTGTAATATGGACGTTTATTAGTGAAGATATATGCCCTGACATCTGTATATCGCTACTGATAGTAGCCGGGTTTGATGATATTGGTTTCTCCATGTCCAGACTCTTCCTCACTGGAGGGTCATCTGTATTAGCTATGAAATGACCTTTTTGGCTATCAAACTATGGGCACGAAACTGGTAGGTACATGTCCACGTATAAACCAATCGACTAACCTCTCACCTCTTCTTTATACCGGCGGATTCCTTGTGGGACAATGTGCTTGACTCGATCGTACCAATCAGTGTCATTCTCCCGAATCACGTCTAATGTGTCAAGCAAAGCCTTTTCTGCCGCGCCGTCCTTCATCATAGCCACGACGCACGCAGCATTGAGCTCCGCGTTGCGGAACCCTTCGACAAATGCTTCCGCATCGTACATATGCGCAAGTCGAGTATGTGTCGGCGCACTGTAAATGTCTTTGCGGTTCTGGATTGGTCGATATGCTGTCAATAACGTCAGGAATATCAATATGCACATGTACTTACCTTGCAGTCCTGGCATATTGCTCCCAAGGTATCGACATATCTGTTACACTTCCTACTACCACAGTAATGGCTACAAGGCCAACGCATACTTTTAGACGGAAGACGGCTCTTTTGTATCTTGTCGGGAAGGTTTGGTATGGAAATATCGCTCACGAAATTACTGCTCTCTCGATGTTTGCTCAGCCAGAGGTTCGACTCGCGGTTCGAATGCATGTCTTGTAATCTATAGGATCTACTCTGCCTATCCAACCGGGCGGCGCAACCACTCATAATATGCCCATGATAAAAATGCACCAAGTCACTTTCTCCTTTGTTCCCATTCTCGCTCTGCCCTCACCCTTTCAAGCCGTTCCGCCAAATGATCGGGCGTCCACCTCATAGGGCCTCTATTCCTCGCCGCCTCAACCGCGTCGCAAACTGCATGATATAGTTCACTGAAGTTACGAAAGATGTAGTCCAGTGCCACAGTAAGAAGATTGTCCACGTTGACTTCTTTAGCGCTCATGATGTACCCATTAATCTTCTCGTACGTGATACCATCCCTCTCCGGATATTTATCGAGAAGGTATCGCACAAAGGTCTCGTGGACGGTTGATGCAATCAGTTCGTTCTCGCCAAACTGCCTACGCATTCTCTGAAAGATGTGTTAGAGTGTGAAACTTAACCAGGGGCGTGATGGAGGGGTTGGCTGTGAATAGATACGCTTTACCTCGCAGTCAATGCATATGCTTTGCTTGAGGAACACATAGTTGGGGCACTTGACTTCTGGTGCCCAGCAAAGAATACAAGGGAATATCCGGACAGCTCTGTTGGCGTTCATTGTCCTCTTTTAAGCAACTAGTATAAAGGCTCTTCGATATAGTTGGTTGTGATCTTGGGGAGAACGATTCTCAAAGCTGTGGTAGCTGTGAAGCAAAGGCACTCGCATCAAAGAAGCCTCCGCAATTATTACAGTAATGGAAACCAATCGATAAAAGTGATGAATCCTGATCCAAGTAGGATGAAGCTCGACTTTATTCCTCCACTTGACACCCATGTCTTCCCTACCGTCTCTACAATAAGTGATCCAAACGCGAATCTCTAGTTGATACGAATAAAACTCTGTATCCATATAGATACTGTTAATACTCCTAAATGTTTCACCAGCCTTTCGGAGTATTGGCTGATCTGACTTTCTACTGGCGCCGTTGTAGTACAGCATATAACGTTAGAAATGAGTGTAAGTGACTTGAAGTTACGTGGCTGTAGTATTGGTTTGACAGAACATTGTCAAAAATAAATTCTCTTCAATAACAATCAATTATAGTGAGCTTATGTTTTGACGGTTGAAATTGTTGTACCACGAATGACGCAATTCAAGTTCAACGGTTGTTATTCTTTTTGGATGGCATACAGTACGTTAGTACAGTGTATATAGTATAACGCACGGACTCGTGATGCGCGCCTATGTTGTTGATATGATGATTGTCAAGCATGCTCATGACACCTCCAAAACTCACTTTGAGAGCACCAACAACGCCTGAAAACTGTGCCTCGAATCCCCCGAAGCCTCCCACAGCTAAATCCATTGTCTGATCGGGCTCTAGAGGCACAGCGCACCCGCGACCTGATTTTCGAGCTGTTGCTCCATCCTCCGATAGCTACCCCACCAACCTTCAAAACAACAAACGATGGTTCTCAGCGCCCACGAGATCTCACAGTTGCGCGCTGCCCTACAAGACGCCGTGGTCAAGTGTTCAGAAAGATGTCTATATCAATCGTCAAAATGGTACACAGCCCTTCTATCAATCTCTCACTCTGGCGCATGAACTGACAAATGCAGGGCTGCCGAACTACTCAATGCGCTCCCCGAGACCGAAGATGACGAAGAAAACACCAACCCCGGTCACGTCTCTCCCATATTTACTGCGAATACCGACCCAGAAGAGTCAATTCTCGAAACTCGGGAGCTGAGCAAATACCTCCTAGCCAAATCTCTCTTTGACTGTCGAGAATACGACCGCTGCGCCGCCGTTTTCCTGCCTGACTCGCTTCTTTCTAGTGTCCTTGCCTCGCGTGTTCACAATGCTCCAGCATCTTCTGCAACTGTGAAGGGAAAGGGCAAGGCAGCTGATGCATCGGTAGTGATACCGCTGCCTAAGCTCAGCCAGAAGAGTCTGTTCCTGGCCCTTTACGCCAAGTTCATGTCAGGGGAGAAGCGTAGAAATGAAGATTCTGAAATGGTTATGGGCCCTCAAGATCTTGGAACGGTGGCCAACAAGCAGTTACTTGTGATAGGTCGCTTTTTAGCAACTTGGTTTGAGGAGAGAACGACAGAAGATGATGAAGTCTTAGGTAGTCAAGGGTGGCTTGAATATCTGTGAGTGCTATGAGTCTTGTCTCCAAAATGATTCAACTAACCACAAGCCACAGATATGGAATGGTGCTCGCTAAGGAGAAGAACGACGATAAGGCATTGGAATACTTCATCCGAAGTGTGCACAAGTACACCATGAATTGGGGCTGCTGGTTGGAAATGACGTCGTTAATATCTCGAGTTGAGGATGTGAGTCTTACATGCAAATGGCTGGCCAGACTCTAGTTACTAACGTCTTCTTAGTTAAACCGAATATCTAGACATTGTCCTCAGAACATTGTCTCTTACATGTTCCACCTGCACACTTCTCTGGAACTCTACCAACAAGGCCCTGGCCTGGCCAACTCTCTCGAACAACTTCTCTCAATATTTCCCACGTCCTCCTTCCTCCTCACGTGCAATGCATTATTAGCGTATCATGCCAAGGATCTGATGGCTGCTGAACAGCATTTTACTCGATTGCTGGCACTCCATCCCCATCGGCTAGATTCTCTCGACCATTACTCCAACATCCTCTACGTACTCAACCTTCGGCCAAAGCTGGCGTTCCTTGCGCATCTTTGTTCTAGTGTTGACAAGTTCAGACCGGAGTCCTGTGTCGTGATTGGAAATTATTACTCTTTGCTATCGATGCACGAGAAGGCTGTGCAGTACTTCCGCCGTGCCTTAACGCTTGATCGATCATGCCTTTCGGCATGGACGTTGATGGGTCATGAGTACGTTGAGCTCAAGAATACTCATGCGGCGATCGAGTCGTACCGCCGTGCAGTCGACGTGAACCGCCGGGACTATCGGGCCTGGTATGGTCTGGGTCAGACATACGAGATGCTGGAGATGCACACCTACTCATTATGGTACTACAAGAAGGCGGCTGGTCTGCGGCCATGGGATGGAAAGATGTGGATGGCCGTAGGTTCATGTCTACAGAAGATGGGCCGAGAACGCGACGGTATCAAAGCACTGAAACGAGCATTGCTCGCGGATGCATATTATGACGTGGGCAGCAGCTTTGGCAGCGGAGATCTTCTGGGTAGTCGTAGCGCCACAGGTCATATGGACCCTGACATCCTTCTGCAGATTGCAGCCATGTACGATCAACTGGGCGAAGAGGAAGAAGCCAGATCCTACATGGAGCTATGTGTGGCTCAAGAAGATGGTGGTGGAGCGGCAGAGGTCGATCCAGCCGAGTCGATTGCTATTCACAACGACTCACCACCCGGCTCTGATAATGGTGCTGAGGGCGATGAGAATTCGGGCAACGAGGGAACAGGAGTCACGGCGGCGACGAGCAAGGCGCGCATGTGGCTTGCCAAGTTCTCAATGCGCACCGGAGACTACATGACGGCTTCTCGTCTTGCCACAGAGTTGTGCCAGGACGGTGTCGAAGTGGAGGAAGCAAAGGCCCTTGTACGAGAAGTTCGCTCGCGCATGGACGCGACGGGAATGCTTGACCCGCTGAGCTAGGAGTATCGGCAAAGGCGAGTAAACGCCCAATAGTTCAACCAAATGACCCTTATGGGAGGCGCATTTTGATACACGAGGATATGCATAATGTAGCTAATGAACTGTATGAGTACAAGTGGCTCAGTACTGTTTTCTTTTTATAGGTTTACGGGATAGAAGTCATTCATCACAGCAAGTGACTCGGGGATAACCCGGAAACTATGTCTGGGAGAACAGCAGAGCCTATAATTACCTAGTTCTCATCGATTTCAGTATCGGATATGATCGACAACTTCCCCAGATCTACAGATACCGCCGATCGCATCATGGATGGTACCTTGAAGGTCGTGTTGCAAATGGTATTCCCGAGAAGAAAGATGAGATCGGCCCGACGATCAAAGTACATGCACCCACATCAGCATTGACATATTATACGGAGTGGCTTGCAGGTCAGGGGGGGGGATAGATAGTCGATACCCAACAATACAGATTCCAAACAGATGGCACAACTGTAAATCGATAGCCATGAATCACTTTATTTGCCCGATGACTATCATGCATATACCAAGAACCGATGTGTCATTCATTTACGTTATGTCTGACAGGATGCACCAGCAGTCTACCTAGTACCTGTATCCCGGAGTATTCACATCGTTCTCCCATTAAGATCTCCAGCCACATATATTCTCGATCACCGGTGCACCTGCATAGCAAGCCCAGCCCGAGACACAAGTCCTCGGCGTAACCACTTGCTCAAGGAGTAATTAGATGGCAAGAGCAATAAGGCCCGCCACTAGAAGAGCACCCAGGTTCCCGGTAGCCTTGTTAGTGGCGGCAGAGGGTACTGCAGCAGCTGGAGCGGTGCCGGTTGGAGCAACTGGGGGTGGAGGAGCTTGGGATGGGGGAACAGCAGGCTGCTCGGGCACAGGAGGAGGAGCTGGGGGAGCTGGAGGCGCCGGCTTGCCAGGAACAGCTGGAGGTGGTGCAGGCAATCCTGGAGGTGCAGTAGGATAAGCTGGCGCCTCAGGAGACTTTGGGCTCTGCGTAAAGGTAACCTCGCAGGGACAGTCCATCATGATTGCCAGCTATACTTCGGTATTTAAGAGAAACACACATGAGATACTCACTCGTAACGGCCAAATAAGTTGGCTCCGTTGCCGTATAGGTGACGTTCTTGTAAGAGAACGCGGTAGGCTCCTGGGTTGATATCAGGCAAGTTGTACCTTAATCATAGAGTATAGTTCAACTCACCGGACAATAGAAGGAATAGTCCGACGTGACAGTAGCAACAAAAGTCTTGGCCGTGTTGGGCTCTGTCCCATTCTTGATAGCCAGTCTCGGAACAGGGGATGCCTCAGGAGAGGAGCCAGCAGCAGCAACACCATTGATCAGCATTACTGCCTCCAGTTCTAACATATGGTCGACGGCTGATCAAACATGCTGAGATGAAACCAATAGAGTTAAGCACAAAATTGGAAAGGTTTAGGCATTGATGGAATAGTCCATCAATCACTCCGGCTTCATGGTTCAAAATAGAGAAGCAGTTTGCAACAACGGTGACTACAGCCTAGCGCCATGAGCCGATCACGTAAGATAACATTAGAGCGTACCATCTTGAGCGAAATAGAACCCATACCCTGATATTGAATTCCAGAAGACAGTGTCAAGTTCGTGTTTCAATGCTCAGTACCATCGTGGCCTTCACCTGTGATGATGTCCAAATAACTAGTAGTTGGAATCACGGTAGCCATAGGGTAAGCGATCACGCAGCGCATCAAGTCGATTACTAGCATCCATTACCAACGCACCGGCGGATAAGCTGAATAAAAAATGATGAAAGTCACCAGCCAGCCCGTGCGTATCCTTTCCAAGATAATAGCAAATTGTCACATACCTACGTCGAATATTCTGTAAAACAGATACATTGCGGTGGCAGTAAGAGGTTCGGTTGTGAACGGTCACGTGTTCAAGGCGGAAGTCATGATCACACGATCGAATCGACGCCCCGCCTCGTGCCTCCCTTATCTTGACCTCAACATCACTGCTTAGAGGGAAAGACTTTTGCAAACCATTGTCTTCCCGTCAATAACTCCGCCTTTTCTGTCCAACCATTCGCCGAACTTGGAGCCTAGCAAAGGACTTGCGGCAATCTCTTCGTTCCGAACTCAACACATCGTCCTTCCGTTTGTTGACTCAGGCTGAACTGAAGGCGAGTCTGTCTGGTTGCTTCGTACGAAGCTTGGCCTCTTGCCTCTTCTCCTTTTGACCAAGCAACATCTTCGGCTGCGAACTTGTATACTCAACGTGAACGTCAAGTGACGATGCCCAAAGAAGACCGCGGAAGCATGTTCCCGCCGCTGAACAGTCCATCACGCCGGCTATGGATATGTACACCATCTCCAGCTGGTTACAACAACCTGGCGTAGGGTGGAAAGTCCGCACAACTTGAATTTCCAGTTCCGAGATATTGACGTTGCTATAGACGCTCCCTCCTGAGTATTTGCATACCGTGCCCAGCTATTCATCCCGATGTGACGAAAAACGCCAGCATTGATGTATTCACCTCTCTCAGTCCAAAACACTGTCACATTTAGACTCTGATTTCAGAGATACCAAGACCAAGCCAACTTGATAATCGACAAATCATCACGAGCCGCGTGTGTTGCTACATCAAAACGAGCTAATAGAGCATGGTTTTCGACTCGAAGTTGAGCGTTCTAGAGTGACCGAAACCGTTCGACTGTGCCTCAGATGAGGGAATTTTCTCATCACATTCTTCCTATTTTCCTTGGTCATGAACCTTGTTCTGGTAGTTGAAGTCGACGACCTATTGCATCACAACAATGGAAGATGCTGACCGATGTGAGCGGACACAACTTGAACACGGGGTGGGGTTCTCTCTCTTCGGTGTCGGATCAGACCCAGCGCGTTCGAACTTCGGCATCACTTGAAGACCACCGGTTTGCCGGGCGGTGTCCGAAGGTGTGGGCCTTTCCATTTACTCCCTGCCGCCTATCATTGGATCCCGGTCATTAATATTCTTCACACTCGACTTCAGGCAAGACAGCGCACAGAAGCTAGGGCACGCGACGAACTGACTCTTCAACTGTGGAACTCTCCGTATAGCCTTTCAGTTGCCTCCCACAGTACCAGCCATGAACGATTCATTGATGATCAATCTCGCCTGAGAGGGAGAAAAAAAATGCTTTACGTCGTCCGCCACAATGAACTAAGCTCTTCGGACAACAGGCCCTAGGCTGCCGTACTATACGAATTTCGGCATGATGCTGCATTGAGAGAATTTTCGACATGAGTTGATGAAAAACATTAGGCAGCATCAATGTGAAGTCTAGCACTCGCCTGCATGAAGGCGAATGCAGAACCTGTTCCTAGACTCGCAGTTGCGATGACTCGTAACGACGGACACTCTGGCGAACAGCGCTGGTCAGAAACTATGTGATTTGGCTCAACCGTTCAACTTTGGCGGCTGTCAACCATGCAGTGTGAGGTAAGATGCAGCCCATCGAGTCTGATCGAAAACAGGAAGCTCGATTTAATGTCAATACCGCGAAAGCTTCGACATAATCCTTGTCAAGCACGGTGATCGACATATCAACAGCAAGGCAGTTGACGATGTGGACGTCGGACTTGAACAGCAGAATACAGCAGGACCTGTGCCAGCCAATTGCTTTGGGGAGGAGAGGAGACTGATGCTAGCAGCAGTCTAACAGTCATACACCCTCGCACAGTCTCGGACAGTCGACTCTTGGCTGCAAGATGTGCAGAATGTGCAGAACGCGCAGAACGGAGCACTCTTCCCGGCTAGGCCGACGATTCGAGAACAAGGCCAGAGCCATGCGGCGTACCCAGATTACGCACCGTCCATGACAGTTTCATACTGTGTCGGGCGGCGTAGACCAAGATGGAATATAGTCCGCAACGTTTTTAACGCACCAAGAAAGCGTTTTTCTCTCTCTTGTTCCCACTCCGTTTATAAGAATCCGTTAAGTTCCCTGCTTTAGTGTCGCCGCCTCAGGCAGGAAAACCTAACCATCACTCATGTCCCAGTTATCTCATCGGCCAACGAGTCAACGCAATCGTTAAGGCGCAGCTGTCAACAAACACTGGGGACGCCAACATTGTTTTCGGGCCAACTCCCCTGCTCTCCACCTTGCCATCTTCGATGAATCAACGACCCAGCAAACATGATCGCGGATTGCAGGGATGTGATTTTTATGAGCAGCTACCTTTAGGCTAGCTGATGATTGGTGACGCGGCAGCTCTACCCTGCATTCCATTGAGATGCGTGCGATTGATCGCCAGGCACAGTAAACGGTCTGAAAAACTTGTTCGAGTACGTATGTATGCTTAAGTGGCATCGCAACGTGGCATACAAAGCGATTGGCTTGTTAATACCTAAAGGCTGGTCAAGTGACAAGATCTGAATCATGGTTTTCAGGGCCTCCGCCCTGTGAAATGGACTTTGGGAAAGAAATAGCAACCACAAGAATATGGTTGTCGCGTGCCTTTTTAACTTTCTGGTGGAGATACTTAATCAACGACAGTATTGTTTCTCAAACGGGGCCGCAGTCAGGAATGCTCGACTGGTTAGTGCCCGCACCACGAAAAGTCTGTTCGACTCTGAAGATTCAGAAAAGACGCAGTGGCTCTGGTTCATTGATTCAGTCTCCACGTGTCACTGATGGATACGTAAGTCTGAGGTCGTGGGGGAGACAGTCTCATTGGCGTCAGTGGCCCTGTTCAGAATTTTCACTCAAGTCAGGTTATTGATGATGCCAGCAAGCGTCGTACGCTAAGTGCTTGCATGGGACGGAAGAAAAGAAAAGTGTGCCTCCCACTATCCGAGTCTCGACGACTGGTAAAGCCCTCGGGCCTCATCACACCCTCGGCGTCGAGCAGATTTTGAAACAAGCCTTTCCAGTCAGACCGCAGGGACGCCTGTCAGGTACCAGGCACTGAGGGTAAACACTGAGCCAACCAGAGACCAGAAGTGGCAAGCAGAGGTAAGCCAAGATGCAGCTAGAAGAAAAAATAGAGCGAATTTGTGGGCCGCCCCTTGCGGTAGTCGCCCGCTTGGCCGCACCCTTGCAGGGCTTCCTGGAAGCGGCTAAGCTGAATCGCTGACAGACGCCTCTGTGACTGTATGTACCGGGCTTGTTGCCCTGACTTGGCAGGAACAGCGTTGCCCTGTAAGCCCCGGTTCCATGTGAAGACCCAGTTCTGACTCTGGGCCCTGGACTCGTACTGTACGTACCCGGTGAGCTGACTTGAAGGGGTCGATGTCAGATGACCTAGACCGACGGGTAACAGCTCTTTCATATGTTTCCTTTGTTGTCGCGCGCTTACTGTAGGCGCTTTCCAGGTTACGAAATGACCTTTCAGATGAGACACAAATTGTTTCATTTCGATACGACAAATGAGCGAAACAAAGCGGCTTTCCACAAAGGGGGACAAGCCTTGAAACAACCGTCTGCCCTCCTTTTGTTCTTGAAAGCTTATAGAAACGGGCCGCGGTCAACAAGCATTTCACGGGCCAGTCAGGAGCGTTCAAATGAGCCCACACCACCACATCATTGCGCTGGGTATGGGAAGGGCTTGGAACCGCTGCAGCGAGTGCTGGTGTGGGGGGAGGGGGGAAGAAGAGGAGAGAAGAGAGCTCTGTGATACACAGAGCTTGACAACTGCTGTGAGCACAGCACAGTGCTGCAGCTGCACTTCGTGCTGTTCTTCTGCTGTTCTGCTGTGCTGGCTGATGAAGTGGTCCCCACAACACCATCGGGAAGTCTTTTGTGGCCCGGCGTCTCAATACACCCCTCCTCAAGTGTTGACTCCACTGAGGCGCTTGAGCGTTGGCCTTGACAAACCTGATCTCAGGTACCAAGCTCTGCTTCGTTGCTGCAGCTTAGACGGCGAACGGGGTGCCAGGTCTTTAGGTTTGTCATCTTCGGACGTTGTTTATAAAACGGGCCTCCCTTCCCTTTCTCCAGATGTTCGCTCTGATCAACACACTACACAATCCTTCTGTTTCAGAATAACTCTCTTGTCTTCGGACGATCATTCATTTGACTCCCAAGCTTCTCATTCCTTTTGGAAGCCCAGTCTATCACAATCCCTGAACCAATTCAACGAGCTAGTTCTCGATCACCAACATACTCCATCAACCAACCTGGAGTAACATTGATTATCACGTCCTGATTCAGTCCTTTATCAGACGCTGCATAACAACAATCCTCTTGTCTTGACGACAATCGAGAAACCTTTCAAAACCCATCCCATTTCAAAACATCAAACACCACCAACATGAAGTTCGCTACCGCTTTCACTGGCCTCGTCGCCTCTGCTGCCTACGCTGCTGCTGCCACCGTCACCTTCGTTACTCTTGATGACAAGGAGCGCACCATCATCTTCACCCCCGATGTCGGTTTCGAGGGCCCCGAGTCCGTCACCGTGAGCAGTGCTAAGGAGGTTACTGTCAACTTCCCTGACAAGTACATTGGTAACTTCTACGCCGTCCAGAAGGGTGCTGAGAACAAGCCCGGTATGCTCGGTGAGGTCACCTTCGGTGGCTGGAACGGCAAGACCTACTTCGACGTTTCTGCCATCGTCAACCCCAACGACAAGGACAATGTTAAGCAGATGTGGCCCAAGGCTGGTAACACCCCCATGTCCGGTTGCGAGACATTCCCCTGCGACAACTGCTACTGGCTCCCCGACGACGTTCAGACCAAGGTTACCGAGGAGGTTGACCTCATCACCACTCTTGGATCTGGCGCCAGCCCTTACTCGGCCAAGGCTTAAATGTCCCTATCACCATTGCTCGGACGGTCTTCACTTTCACTTCACCTTACCCCCCTTTTACCTTTTCACGCTGCGGAGTTGAACACCGCATTGACGATTACACGACCCCCTTCTACACTTCACTATACGAACCTCGTTTTACATACCCCGAAAGATACCCCTCGTGTGTTGCAGAAACCGAGGCCTTTCTTTATAGACCTTTTGGCTGGAACAGGCGGCGCTTATGGTTGGATGGATTACCAGGCAAGGCAAGGACAAAACAGGACACGAGTCTCATTATGGGGACTCCCACGCGGAGTAGCGTCACTCCCTTTCGCGCTCTCGCAACATCACAGGCTTGATGCCTCTTGTATTAGCAAGAGAGTTGAGGCTGGCACTCGTTCTACATTCTACGAACATCTTCTCACACTCGCTGAAATCTAGACCACGTCTAGACAAGACTTTTTACATACACTTCTTGTACATACTTTATTCGGGGCGCAAAAGCTCCTTTACAAAATATGGGTTCTCTCCCTTTTTGGACAAAAGACTCTTTAGACATTAGACATGGACATAGACCTGAACATAGACCTTTGACCTTGAACCATTCAAAACGCACCAAACAAGAAGACTCGACCAGTGAAAAAGAAGGAATAAGGTGACATGAATTTGTGCCACCTCCCCTTACTTACTACGCAGTACGGATAAACGTTTCTTTTCCTGGCGCCTGACGCCCCCAAATGAGTTGTTTTCTCACCTTGGAGAAGACCAACCTCCTGCTTATGCAAAGCCCCACCAGTTGTCGAATGAGAGTGAGTTTCTCTCCTTGTCACCGAGAGGATAAAGGGACACGTCAGATAATTACGGCATCACAACCTCACGTCGTGTCTGGAGGAGCTACAAGGTTGTGCCCCCCTGGCCGGGATGTAACGTGGCCTACTGCACGTCCCTGGTCTAACGTAGGTACAGTAAGTACAGGACCACCGGACAGTCATAGGCTGAAATGAAGGAGCTGTCAGGTCAATTCTGATTGTGCTCGAGATATGCCAAAATGTCTTGAGAATAAATAATGCGAAGACTCAGTCAAGAACAATCGAAACGAGTTCTGGCCGATCGATCACTGGAGCGATTGATTGGCTTGACTGCAGATCCTTTTTTTTATTTATAAAGTTTTTTTTTGACTGTTCTCGGCTATTTCTATCTCACCCTTGGAACCCGCCAATTCTTACAGAGGCTGAGTACAGAGGTACTCTTGACCGAGTTCTCGGTGTGCAACCCAACTCCCCGCGCGGGACTGTCACCCTTCCCGCGCCATTGTTTGTGTAACTTTGGGGTGATTTTTTATTATTAAAATTTTTTGTTTTTTTAGAAAAAAAGAAAGAAAAAAAAAAAAAAAAAGAGAATATCGTTGATTTATTGGCGTCTCTGATCGGACGTCCACCTTGCAGGTCTGTGCTCTCGGAAAGGATTAGACGTGCTGATCGATTGATTGAGTGTCAAGAGCCGCACTTGGACCGAGTTTCGAAGGATTGAAACATAATCTGGGTCTGTCAAATTGTGTCCTTGGACCGAACAAGAAAACGATAATAAAAACCCCCACAAAGATAAAGCCGTAACAATGCGATATATAGACAGCAATCGACATGTCGAGTGACAGGAGAAGGGTACCGCCAACAAGGACCCTGTCAAGATCTCCAAAACCCGACCAAGCGGTTCTCGCCAAAGACTTGACGTTTTCTTGCCGTGTACGCCTCTCTACAAAACCGCAGCCTCATTGGCAGAAACGAGACGACAGGCGTGCGATTGGGGCTTTGGACTGGAATGCGGGCTGCGGGATAAAAACACGATAACTTTGACGCCAGCAGCTGCGAACTAGTTCTCTGAGACATAACTCCGCATTGTGGAAACAGCTCAAGGCGGGATCTTGGATGTTTGTGGTGAATCTCGTTCATCAAATCATTGTCTGGTATAGACAGACAGTGCCATACCTCTCGTGATCGACAAGCCAGATGGAACACTAACAGTGCAGATTGTGGTAGTTTGCGGCGAGATGGGCACTTTGCGTAAATATTCATGATATCGCCCTCAGTCTGGACTGTCCCAGTCCAAGATGTGGCTTTCTTATTCAAGTCGTCGTAGAATCTACTTCTCCTCCTTTCTCTCGATGGACTCCCCTGCCGGAGCCGGCTCACTCTCTTTGGATTCCTCATCCTTTTCAGCTGCGGGCTTCTCTATGACCGGTTCCACTGTTTCGACCTGCTTAGACTTGATGATCTTTTGCAGATACTCTCCCGTGTCTCCGAACCCATCCAGCTTTCCGAGTTTTGTTGTGAGAAACTCAACATCATGATTCATGCTAGAAAGATTGACCGGTTAGTCATTGCCCAGTTAACAAAGGGCTCGCCATCACGTACCTCTTCAGACCAGCTTCTGTTTTTGGGTCAGCTTCTCTAAAACTCGACCCAAGCTGATCCCTGTAGCTGGAAAACACAGGAAGCATGATCATCTGGATCGACGTCTCGGGGAGATGCTTAGTCAAAACACGATGCAGAGTCGTTGTCTCCTTTACCAAAGTTTCCATATATGAATGCACACCGTTGCCCCCATCTGCCTCCCAGTCGATCGTCTTCATCGTTCGTGAGTGAATGGCTGCTCGACCGCTCATAATCTCGACCAGTTTCTGGTAGATGCTGTCCTGGTGTTCCTGCAACAACCGTCGGATCTTGTCAAACTCACCCATAAGGTTCGACACACTCGCTCCGGATCCAGCATGACGTCGCACAAATTCCCTAACATGCGGGATCAGAGTTGCTGTGAAAGAGAGCGCTTGAGAGGCCAAAGCCAAATGCTTGGTCGTGATGTTCTTCAGACCAGCTGACCGTGTTGCTCCAGCACCGAGAATAAGTTGCGTGCATCTCGAGTTGAAAAGCTGGAGGTAGGCAATCAGGGATGTTGCAATGTCTATGGTCATGGACGGTATCCCATTCATTAAGTGAGAGAACTTGGCAATTCCATCCAGACACAGAATGGCTGATTTGGGTAGCATGAAAGTCTCCGAATCGATTGTGGCAGTCCTTGTCTTTTCTTTGCCTGTCCCGTTCCCCTCGATAGGCTCTTCCTCAACCTCAGGTTCCAATTCAGAACTTGGTATCCAAATCTTGGTGCTGTTGGTCCACTCGTCAGGATCATGGGTGCTACTCCCGAGGATGATGTCCAGCAGTTCAGCATTCTTCTCGTTGAAGTCTCTGGCGTTCCACTGATCAGATTCCATCCCCTGGGCCAGTTTCTGCATCTCGACATCGCGATTCCTTTGCACAAAGTCCTTGATATGTCCATTAACCACATTCTTAAGAGATGTGCCGCTTCGACCTGATATTGACTCGCATTCGTTGGCGAAATAAAGGTTAAGCGTGAAGTAACGGAGGAACATAGTCATGGGCAACTGCGCGGTCTGTTCTGCCCGGACCTTCAGCACCTTGACGATCTTCTCAATCGCTACATCAACGGCCTGGCCCAGGAGGTTCGTGATATCAAGACTCTTGTGTAGCTCCTCTTGAACTTCAAACGTCACATGGTTCATGGGATTGCTCGGGAATCTGTCGGGCCTTGGGCTAGAGATGGGTGATCTCACTGTAGGGGATTTCAAACCCTCGCCCTGCGGGTCATCAGTGAGAGAGCTTGTGATCTCCAACAAAACCTTGACCTGTGTCGTAAGCCTCCTGAGAGTCTCTGTCACGCCGATGTAGATCTTGGCTAGTAGGTCTTCGCCGTCCTCAGGGTCCAGAGCCCGAAGATTCCGTGCCAGAATAGACGACTTCTCCGAATTTGATAGATGACGGCCACCGCTTGCAGTAGAAACAGACATCATTGACTCGTTGTCATCGTCAGTGGAGCTGGGTAGGGGTCGTCTGATCAAGTTTCGGATTTCGCGCAAGACAGCCTCTCGATAAGCAACGGTTGCAGCGGCAATATGTTTCGCCCGATGCAAGCCGATCATATTGGGTATCAATTCGGTCTTCAACTCATCGGTACTTGTTAGGTAGGTTGGGAAGACTGAAGGAGACCTAGCGTGGCTACCCTTGGATCGACTTGCTGCGTTGCTCCATCTAAGGAGGATCTCTGGAGATGATACCGACTCAACATGTCGTCGCAAGTCGCGGATGAGGATATTTTGAAAGTTGGTCTCATATGCCTTTCCAATGCGCGCACGCAAAATTGCGAGGTCGGCATTGACACCTTGTAAAGCTGAAGCTGATCGCAAGTCTTGTAGCTGGATCTCCGATTCGTTCCCATCGACAGCGTCCCTTTCACCAGCAATAAGCATCTCAAGTGAATCAATGCTCGCAAGCGCCTTATCGATTTCACCCTCGTCTACTAGTGTCTCGCAATTTGCAAGCCCATCTGCAATTTGCTTAAGCTGGAGCACAGCATCGTTCAGCTGGCGCAGATTCTCTTGACGCCTTCGCTGCTGAACGATCTGCAATCCCTTGGTCGCAATCTCCTCATCCAGCGCTTCGAGCTCCTGTCTCAGCGTCTTGATCCGCCCAACAGACTCCGCAGCCTCCGAATGCAACTCCTTCAAGGATCCCAATGCCGTAAAGAACGTCGTTGATGCGGTGGAGATGGAGTTGATAAGGTGAACTTCAATAGTATCCATGTACCAGGACAACTTTTCTTGCAAGATTGCGTTTGTTGCAAGAGCTTTCCGTGGTGCTGCAGCACTTCCGTTGAGTGCGCCTTTACCATCCTCGGCATTGGTAGGTCGGATGACCTCGGATCGTTCGCTCACAATGTCAAATGTTCGGGGATTCTCGAGATGGAATTCTTCGTCGAAGTACACAGCCGGGATTGTCGATAGCGGAGGCGGCCCTTGAGTAGACCTTCGAACAAAGGCTGCACTTGGTCTTCTGACTGGACTATGGCCATCATTGGAATTTATCGACGAAAGAGATGCAGTCGAGCTCTTGCGAGTCGGGCGGGGCTTTGGGCCTGGTCGTAAGTATCCATCACTATTCGATTCCGTCGGAGTATCTTGTTGACTGGAACGCTGCTCTCTGTTGGCCTCTTCCTCACTCTCTTTTAACCGCTGCAGTTGCTCATATAGTGTTCCAATCTGCGACAAGTATGGGTTGAATTCCTCAACATTGACCTTCGTAATATTGGTCAATGTAACTGGAGGGATATCGCGAGCCGTCGGAGGCTTGTGCGCAGTCGAAGCTGGTGCCGAGGTGTGAGGCTGAAGGCCGGTTCGAACAATTGGGGGCTGAAGAAGGGTTGAGATAGCTTCCAAGGGTTAGCTTGGTGATGGAAGGTCTTTAGGGAAAACCAACCATTCTGGCTCGATTCATACAGCGACGCGGCCAAGTTTGTAGGAGCACTGTCAAGCATGCCTCCTACTGAACGGATGGAGCTCGCCGTAGAGCCACGTCGCGATGTCGGGTGGGGATGCATTTGAGCATGTCGATTACTGTTGCTACATCCCAAGTTAGATCCATTTCCTTGCGAAATCCAAGATATATAATGCTACCTGTGAAAGGGAAGCTCCCCGCGGCCTATAGGCGACAAAGCTGCAAGATTGTCCGCAGACTTGGTAGCGTTGGGAGAGCTGGAGGAGAACATGGTCAACGGAGCTCCGGATGTGCCAGGGCAACTCGATAGGTGGGTGAGGGTGATGTCAGGCCGTGTATTATTAGGGTATCATCGCTGAAAGAATTTGGAGAGGAAATACACGCCGTCGAATGTTGCCAACAGACAAGACGTTGAAAAAGCAGCAATTAAGTAAAGATGAAAGAAGTAATCACGAATCAAGAATGCGCCGTCATCACCAAAAAGGGTCTTGGTTATTACCTTCAGTACCTTGTCAGTCTAGACACCTTAAGTTACACGCAGCTTCCCCCCTAAACCGATTATCTCCTTGGCGCTGCCACGTGATGATAAGCACCAACGGCTGCTAACTACAGTGCTGCAACCACTATAGTTGCGCGTCGCGTTTCAGGGGGTGGAGGGTCCGCGTTCTCGCGTAAATTGTATCTGAGGTTACCCTTCCAACTTGCGGAGCAAAGCCCCTCCATTACTCCACAAACAAGATCTCCAAACTCCAAACTCCCTGTCGACTCTTGAGCAGCAGAGAAAAACAGAGAGATACCATATTATTTACAAGGCATCAATCACACAATGGATCGCGGATCAATCTACTCCACTCATGTGTACGAGCCGAGCTTCGGTGAGAATGGTGATACTCGACTGCAGCTTCAAACGCAGCTCGAAACATTCATCCTTGACTTCAGACTCGACAACAACTTTGTCTACAGGTGTGCACCGAGCCCCCGTGCCTTGGACGCTTCTGTGCACCAACTAACAGGGCTACAGAGATCAACTACGAGAGAATGCTCTTCTAAAGCGGTACTTTTGTGATGTAAACATCAACGACTTGATCAGCTTTAACGAGGAGCTGGCGCACCTGTTGGCATCTGAACCAGCTGAGATCATCCCTCTAGTAAGAGTTACACAATATCCTAAATCTGATGCCTCTAACCATCAATAGTTCGAAAATGCGCTGAAAAAATGTACTCACCGTATTGTCTTTCCTCACGAGCCCAAGGTCGAAATCCCTGAACACCAGCTCCTTCTTCACTCAAATGCCGACGACGTCTCGATCCGTAATCTCGATTCCATGACCATCGCGAAACTGGTACGGGTACCAGGCATTGTTATCGGTGCCTCTGTTATGTCCTCAAAGGCAACATCACTCCATATTCAATGCCGCAACTGCGGGCACACACAAAACATTCCTATCTTGGGTGGCTTCACTGGTGTCACATTGCCCCGACAATGCGCACGTAGCCGAGTTCCCAATGATCCGACACCGAAGTGCCCTATGGACCCCTACTTTGTTGTCCACGAAAAGTCTGGCTTTGTTGACCAGCAAATCATCAAACTTCAAGAAGCACCCGACCAGGTCCCTGTCGGAGAATTGCCTCGACATGTTCTCATCTCGGCCGACAGATACCTTACGAATAGAGTTGTTCCTGGGTCGAGATGTACTGTTATGGGCATCTTCTCGATCTACCAGAATAAGGCCTCTAAGAACTCTTCCAACGGCGGTGCTGTGGCTATTCGTACCCCTTATCTGAGGGCAGTCGGAATCCAAACAGATATTGACCAAGCAGCCAAGGGAAATGCAACTTTCTCAGAAGAAGAGGAGCAGGAATTCTTAGAGCTGAGCAGACGACCTGACATATACGACGTTATGACCGACTGCATCGCCCCCTCTATTTACGGAAACCGTGATATCAAGAAGTCAATTCTTTGCCTACTATTAGGTGGTTCAAAGAAGATCCTTCCTGATGGAATGAAGCTAAGAGGTGATATCAACGTATTGCTTCTTGGTGACCCCGGTACAGCCAAGTCTCAGCTTCTGAAGTTTGTCGAGAAAGCAGCTCCCATCTCCATTTACACCTCCGGAAAGGGCTCCTCCGCCGCAGGTTTAACAGCTTCTGTTCAGCGTGACCATTCCACTCGCGAATTCTACCTTGAAGGTGGTGCCATGGTCCTGGCCGATGGCGGTGTAGTGTGCATCGATGAGTTTGATAAGATGAGAGACGAAGATCGAGTGGCGATCCACGAAGCTATGGAACAGCAGACTATTTCCATTGCCAAGGCTGGTATAACTACCATCCTCAATGCACGAACATCAGTCTTGGCTGCTGCCAATCCCATTTTTGGTCGATATGATGATATGAAAACCCCTGGAGAAAACATCGATTTCCAGACAACCATTCTATCACGTTTCGATATGATTTACATCGTCAAGGATGAGCACAGTCGCGAAAAGGACGAGACAATGGCCAAGCACGTTCTCAGTATTCAGATGAATGGACGAGGAGCTGAGGATATGGCCGATTCTGAAATTCCTATCGACAAGATGCGAAGATACATCACCTACTGCAAGACGTAAGTTATAGCCCTCACTTCTTTTCATTCTTGTGCTAACGCCCAGCAGGCGCTGTGCCCCCCGACTCAGTCCTGAAGCCGCCGAGAAGCTTTCCTCTCACTTTGTCTCCATCCGTCGCCAGGTTCACGCCGCTGAGATTGAAGCAAACTCTCGTTCCTCTATTCCCATTACCGTCCGTCAGCTTGAGGCTATTGTTCGTATTACCGAGTCTCTTGCCAAGCTCACCCTCTCCCCCATCGCTACAGAGACGCATGTTGATGAGGCCATTCGTCTTTTCCTGTGCTCCACAATGGATGCTGTCAATCAAGGCAGTAATCAGGGTAGCCGCGAGCTGAACGACGAAGTCAATCGCCTCGAGACTGAACTCAAGCGCCGTCTGCCTATTGGCTGGAGTACCAGTCTGTCTACACTAAAGAAGGAGATGGTGGAAGGCAAGGGATACAGCGAACAGGCGCTCAACCGGGCGTTGATGGTTCTCCAACGGAGAGACACAATCATGTTCAGAAACCAGGGTGCACAGGTGTACAGGAATGGAGCTTAATGAGGGCGGTGCGATATGGAAAGGGCTCGGCTGGTCGTTTAAGTAGATGTCTTGATGATAGACGGGGTTAACGAGTAATGAGGCGATATCATCACGACTGTTGTATATAAGCAAACACTGAAAGATACCAAGACTTGACATGTCATTCTATATTTGTCTATACTTGGAGATTGACTTTGTTTTCCCCCTCCATAATCTCCGAGCTCTTGCTGGTGGGACGAGCAAGTTGTAGACTGCTCATTCTCTCCTTAAGCAAGGGACTGTCTTTGTGAAGATGCTGTCTCATCACGAGATATTGACTATATAACCATCCTAATATTATTGTGAGGTATGCCAATACGAATTCTTGTTCCATTTATTCATTTCTCGTCCATCTATTAACCTATTCAACCACGTACGCCTTAATCCTTTGTTCGTGAAACATTTTCCCAAACCATTAACGCCATGTCCGATGTTACTTCTATGGCCACGGCATGGGAAGGTTTCCGATCTGCAAAGCCCAGCTTACTCATAAACCCTAGAGTGAAGCAGATATTAAAAGAAAAAGTTAAAATTTTCCTTTTCAAGATGATGGTGCATTTCCTTGTTGGACATCGAGCACGGTCATGTATTGCACTGGTTCCAAAGAGACAGATGATTCTCACACAACTACAAGACTGCTCGGCTGGCAGACTTGTTCGAGTGCGTCTTTGTCAAGCTGCGCCGAAGCGCATTACTCGCGCGGCGCTCCAACTCGGCCTCTTGTACCTCTTCAGCGGCCTGGTCCTCGGTAATGACTTCGTGCTTGGTGCGCATGCGCTGCAACACATTGGCGGCTTCGGCGGCAAACTCACACTTCATGCGGATGGCCTCGCCGTATCTGTAGAACAGGAACGGGAACGGCACGCAGGCAACGGCTAGGAAGGCGGGGATAGAGCTGGCCCAGTGGATGCCGAGGTCGTGATACATGTACGTCGTGAAGAGCGGGAATGCGGCGCCGAAGAGAGAGCGCAGAACCGAATTGGCGGCCAACACAGAGGCAGCGAAGATAACATCTGACAGGGTTAGCTGCTTGAAACCGTACAGAGAATAAAGGCAGACTTACATGAGTCAACCAGGTAGTTCATCAAGGAAAGGAAGACCAGGACCAGACCAGCAGAGAATAGAGTTGAGCCAATGATACACACAACCCAGTGGATATCACTCCCGTTGGTCCAAGCAAACCAAAACAAGCCGACCGGGATAAGTATCGAGCCGACCAGTGTAGGAGGTAGTCTGGCCTCGGGAGGTGCATGGCCCCCAGCGGCTTCGGCAACACGCATATACCTCTTTTGGTCCCAGATGGAGCCAACAACGGCAAATATCATCCCCACAGCTATACCAACGAAGGCAAGTCCCCCGACTCCTGGGCTCCATCCACGACCCTGCTGGAACACAATCGGAAAAGCGGCGAAGCAGAGGTACAGTGTACCATAGATAATGGCCATGTAGATAGAGGTGAGTAAAACGATTGGCTCCTTGAAGAGCAGGACCCATGGGCGAAGCAAAGCAATCTTGAACTGCATGGCAACAGTGTGGTGAGGGCGGCCGACGTCGACCTTGGAGATGTAAACCTTGCCAGTTTTCTTGGAGAGGGCAGCTGCTCGGTGGCGTAAGATATAGGGTGCGTAGGTCTCGGGGATCACTAAGGAGACGACTATCCATACAATGCCGGTGAAGATGGCCATCATGCCCTCTACCCAACGCCAGCCCCCGTGCTCGCCTAAGAAGCCACCAGCAATGGGACCTGTTGCAAGACGGTCAGCGCCTGCCCCTTTCTCTCTTGAATCATACAATCTAGTATGCCGACTGTTCAGTTGGGTGAGGACTTACCAATAGTAGGGCCAAGGAAGGGAGCCATAGCAAAGAGAGCTGTAGCAAGCCCACGCTCGCGAGCCTCAAACATGTCGGCGATGATACCACCCGCATTGGTCAACGGGGACGATCCGAAGGCGCCAGCAAAGAAGCGGAGGACAATCAAGGCCGCCATTGTTGGAGCTCCAGCAGCACCGGCATTAAACGCGGTCAAAGCCATGTAGGAGATGAAGAATGGAATTTGACGGCCGTAGAGCTCTGAAAGGGGCGCCCAGAATAACGGTCCAATAGCGAAGCCGAGAACGAACATGGAAATACCGAGAATAACAACCTCGGTCGACACATGGAACTCCATCAGGATGGAGGTCAAGCCTCCGGAGTATGCTGTGCTAGCGAACGCAACTGCGAGTGTTGCTATGGCCTGGAGGATGGTGATAAACCACTTCTTTGACTGAGAGAAGTTCAATGCATTTCGAGGGTCATTCGGGAGGAATTCGACGAGGTACGGCGAGTCCGTTGTCCCGTTGCCAGCATATTTGTAGTTGAGGACGGCATCAGTGATACCTGCTTGGTCGAGGATGAGGCTGAAGTGGGAGGTTTTGGCTTTAGCTTTGGTCTGCTGGGACTCGAGATCGGTTCCATTAGCGGTCGTTGAAGAAGCCGAAGACGCTGGCTGTGGTTGTGTAGCAGCAGTCATGATAGCGAGTTACAAAGCGGGTGTGTCGGCGTAATGCTTTGTGGTTATCCAACGTATGAGCTGAGACAGCAGTCCTAAGCGGAATGGATGAGCCAGTATAAGTATCCGGTAGATGTATGCATACCCAAGTACAGCGTGTTAGCATCTATCGGAAGAGCCAGGGCAACAACAACGTAGCCGGGGGTACACCAAGGTATTATATGCCCTCATATACTTTAGACTCTAAGGTTTGGCCCACCCTAGCAAGAAAGACTCACGGCCCGTTACCGCAACATTCGAGAAAACGGGAGCAGGGAGCCGCACGGAGTGTATAAGAAGGACATTGGATGATGTGACGCGGACCAGCGCATCTTCTGTTAGTTATTCAAGGGCACAAGGCACCGTGCAAAGACCCAGAGTCGTACCGGGAGAATGCAAGATGGGGAAGCATTGCGCCTGCGGGTGGCCTGAATCCCGCCTGAATCCCGGCCGATTTCCATCCTCCCTTCCGTTGTACTCACCCATCTCGCATGCTGTCCGTCCCATGAGACAACCTTTGAGCTGAAACTTGGAGGCTCCGTGAGCACGGAACAGAGCCGCGTAGGGCTCCTGATCGCCAAGAGACGAACAACAAGCGAATGTCCGTCGGAGATTTTTCCTATCTGGTAAAAAGAGATAGCAACCGAACGGACGTAAGCAAGACCACACCTCCAAGTACAGCCCGACTCCGACGGAGAATGGCAGAATAGCGTGACAACATGATAGATATTGAATGAGTAGGTTCGAGCTGGCCCGAGGCTCCCGTCAACAGGCTTTGACCCCGTCCTTGTTCCTGATTCGGATCCGAAGGCTCGGGCCACACACTAAAGCATCTGCTCATCTCTGAGTCTGTCTTGAACAAACTTGGGCTGGCAAACTTGTCAGCTTTTGCACCAGATAAGCAGGCCAGACCGAAGTCCGCGCAGTGTCGATTTGTTTTCATTTGATAGGCCGAGTATAAGTCGGCTCTCCATTTTATGTTTTATCTCCCCCAATTGCTGCCGAGAGCGTTGCACATGGCACCCTACCAACCAATGCATGATTCTTCGCTTCTGACATATGATATGGATTAGACGTGACGGGGTTCGGATCCATTTGACTAGCCGGCTACCGACCACTCGAATGGGCCGTGGTTGTTACCCGATCGATCACGTAAGATGGAATGTCACCCCGATATCACGCTGCCTTTATCCACACTTGCTTCGTCCTTGGTCCAAGAGGGTCGCCTGTCTTTTTTTTGATCGATTCTTTAGTGACCTGTAACGTAAGGTTCACCCACTTGTCGATACTGCCGTTCTTGGCTTTCGCCGGTATGGCGAATCAATCTCCGAGACCGTCCCATTCATCTTCCTCCGGATCTTGACTTGAGGAGCTGCTCTCATCGCTTTCACTCTCACTTTCCGAATCATCCCCCTCCTCTCCTCCTCTGTTTCCTCTATCCTTGATGCTATCATCTTCATCTCTTGCAGTCAACGATACAGGTTCGCCAGTTGACTTCAGGACGGGCATGCCGAGCACATCACGAATGATCGCGCCACTATC
Organism: Fusarium nurragi; assembly: GCA_012977755.1. Classification (NCBI taxonomy): domain Eukaryota; kingdom Fungi; phylum Ascomycota; class Sordariomycetes; order Hypocreales; family Nectriaceae; genus Fusarium; species Fusarium nurragi. The sequence continues at coordinate 28,005 of JAALXI010000230.1, read as the reverse complement.
ATCGCGCTCGTAGGGACCCTCACCATCAGCGTCATCATTTTGTGCGTCAGGCCTTACAAAGCCAGCAACAAAAAAGCCCATGACGCCCTGTCCATCGTCCTTGTAAGAGCGAATACAGCCTTCTGATATCTCTTCATCACCCCCACATGCTTCGGGGAGTCCCCGAACGGGCCATTCTCTCATGCCAGAAACTTGATCTTTCCGTAGGAGAATGCGCCACCCTTTTTCTTTGGCAATGTCTGATTCGAGAGCTCTCATGACAACTCGCTCGTTTTCTTGCGTGTGAATAGAGCAAGTCGAGTATGTGATCTTTCTCGCTGATGGAAATCGGAAGGCGTGCAACAGAAGGACTAGTTGAAAGGAGGATAAGGCCTCTAAGCGGGCTTCCAGGTCCTTCTCCGATTTGATAGCGGTTTCGTTACCGTCATCGTCTATCATGACTCTGTCACTCTGTGTCTCGACCTGCTCGTGCTTTCTTTTGCGCTTGTTTGGCTTGGCTGTTGGTCCCTTTCCTGTGCTGCTAGGGCCCTCTGGTAGATAGAGCTCTGGCATCGAATCTCGCCCAACAATACCGCTTCCTGAGCAACTAGGATCCAGGAGCAGGGCGCCAACCGATTTGTATTTGTCTGCCGTAGGATCCACCTGCAGAAAGTCTTGGCCAAACCCGATCTTTGTTACGGGCTTTGAGCCTGCTATGGTGACCATTTTATCGAGAGTCTGTGCTCGCCTGGAATCTTTCTCGAATGCGTAGATCGTCTGCTCTGGTGTGTCGAACTCAGGTCTGTGCTCTTTGAGAATGGCTGCTAGATGCGTCGTCTTGTTGCCAGGGGCGGAGCATGCGTCAATCAGATCTCCATCTTCTGACCTAGGGTCCAGAAGATAGGCCGGGAAGCAAGATGCTTTATCTTGAAGAATAATTTTACCAGACGTATAGGCCTCTGTTTTCGTGAGGTCGATTCCTGCAGTGATTGCCACCAGGTTTGGGACATGCGGGTCAATGTAGATATGTCTTCCCCCATTGGTGACAACCTCCTTGATAGATGCAGCTCTGGTATACCTAGAGAATGTCGTCTCAAGCTGTTCTTCAAGTGTGCTCTTGACAGCATTGACACGAACCCAGCGAGGATAGTTTGCTTCCTCACCAGCACATTCCCGCTCGACTTGCTCTTTCAAAGCTTCCAGTGACGGCACCCTTCTCCGGAGCCGCGCGAGTTTGAATTCTGAACTGATGCGTCCTCTGTGTCTCTCAATAGATGCACGAAGTCCATGAGTCTGCGGAAGGGCAATTCCCTTTTTGGCGAGCAAAAGGTCATGAACAAGAAGTAATGACAACGTTGGGGTAAGCTTGATTCACGGATCAACATACGCTTATTACAGTTTTGAGGATAAAATTCAGATACTGACCTTTCGCTCGAGTTTCAGAAGCTCTGACTTCTCAATTACCTCTTTCAGGATGGGACTCCATTTGCAACTCTCCAGTACCAGAGCGTAAATCTGATTAGGTGCAGACTTGAGATTTTTCTTTTTGAACACACGGGACTTGAGACTTCCTCCCTCAGATGAGGACCCTGTTAAAATCTCTGCTGCCTCATGGTAAAGAGACATGATTAAGGTGATGATCGGAGGTTGATTGGTCGGGTTTGGCTGGTGAAGAAGAAAATTGCACTGAGAAAGGTAAGTAGAGGTTGGTAGGTTTTGGATTTATCCAGAGTTCACCCGACGCGCCGCTCGTGTAAGTGCTCGAGGTCAGTTACCCTGCGACTTCCGCCAAAGAAGAGACATATGTTCAACACTGCAGTATTATAACTTACTCGTGGTTATACGGGTACATAAACGATATGACGCTTGTTTAAAATGTAATATGCAGGAACAGTTTTATCACCTTCACCGTCAAGGCTAGGCCAACTACTTCTATGTGCCAGTTGTGAAAGAACAGATGATGCATACGCCCTGGATTCATGACGGGCAAAAAGATGTGCGCTCAAGCGCGCTTGGTCCTCGGCAAGCAAGGTATGTCCTCCATAAATATACATGTTAAGAAGTGAATCATCCGACCGATTTTCTTCCCCTTTGTTTCAACTGCCTTGCACCACGCAAACCTGATCAAAATGCCAGTCCGTAAAATCGCCAACCCTATATTCTCCAGTCCAAGCAAGAGGCCACCGGACCCCGTTATACAAGATGCCTTAGATGCATCATCGCACGAAATGTCATAAAAATTTCTGCCACCTGGGCTGCTTTACATGTCGTGGTATGAGCAGTCGGATACACCAGCCCGAGAGCTGAGTTTAGTGGCGGTGGCTACGACGGCGGAGATGGTTGTGGCCGCCGCTACGCTGGTGCACATGTCGTCGTACATGATCCCTCTTGTATGCAGGGGCAGCGGCCTCAGTCTGAGCAGGCACGCTGGCCGTCTGGGTAACAGTGACGGTGTTCCAGACGGTGTGAACCCTGGTCTTGCACTTCTTGGGCTTTCCAGGCTTTCCAAAGACGTCAGTCGGCTTAGAGGCACTGGTGAGGATTCCCGTTGCCTCATCAGCGGCCTCGGAAACTGCAGGCAGAGTAGGCTCAGGAATGATAGGCTCCTCAGACACGACGGTTGGCTTATCGCCAGTTTCCTTGCCAGGGGCAGAATGAGCGGGCTTTGTGTAGCTGGGAGCCTCAGCAGCTGTGGTCTTCTCGGGGGCGGGCTTAGGGGCGGAAGGCTTATCGGAAGGCTTGCTGGGAGTGTTCTCGTTGTCGTCGCCAGTTGAGGGGGCTGAGGGGACCTTGTCGCCATACGAGAATCCACTAAGGGGGTTGTTTCCAGGCAACTTGCTCAGGGTACCGGTGACTTTCTCATCAACCTCAGACTCGATAGTGCATTCGCCCTTGTTCAGACCATAGGTGAGGCCAGGGCAGTTGTCCATGCCGGCGGTACCAGCGTTGCAGGTGTCAATGATGTGCTGCAGGAGGTCTTCGTCCCAGCCGGCCATGAAGTCGGCGTGGCTGCTGTAGCCAGTAACATCACCGTTGGAGAAGACAAAAGGCTGCTTGCCCTCACCTTCAGTCCAGCGGCCAGCGAACTTGTCCGTACGCCAGTAAGCCTCGTAGAAGAGGTGGGGGACATGGATCCAGCCCTTGGGGCAGTCCAGGTATCCGTTCTTTTCCTCGGGGTAGGCCATGTTGTTCTTGAAGTCGGTAAGGCCAGCCTCGGGGTTGTAGCAAGAGGGGAAGTGGACATCAGCTCGGAGAGGAGAGTATTTGCCGTCGCAAGTTCGGTCAGGGAAGCCCACACCCTCACCCTTGTTGATAGGATCACCAACTCCGGCCTCGGTGCCATCGGAGGCAGCATCCCAAGATGGGAGCGTGTAATCGTTGTCTTTGCGGGGGCAGGTCATTCTAGCAGGGTTGACAGGGCCCTTGGAAGGGTCAAGGTTGGGCTCGCTACCAGTCTTTGGCATGGTGCGGGCCATAGTATCGCCCGCAACAATCTGGAGACCAACAGGGAAAGGCTTGATGTCGTCGTGTGTCTGTTCGAAGCTGGTGATGGTGTTAGTAACATACTCAGTACAGTGGGATATGATATGGAAGTGAAGGCGCTGTGGTTTAAGGTGAGTTGGGTATGTTCTTACAAGTAGTAAGCGTTGAAGTAGTCGAACTCAACATCCTCAAACTTGCCCGACTTGGGATCATGGAAATAAAGGGTGGGAAACCAATAGTTGCTGTTGTCGCCCTTGACGAGCGCATTGCTGCACTTTGAGTTGACAAGATCCTTTCCAGTCGAACTTTTACTAAAAGCACTGCCGCCCATGACATGATGAACATGAGGGGAGGTCTCGCCAGGGTTGACGATAGGGTCCATGCGGCCTCTGGTGAGCATGTCGTTGGTGAAGCGCAAGACGGCAAAAGTACCCGTCTCATGACCAGCGGTAGCAGCCCCGGCAAGAAGCGCGGCGGCGGTAGCGAAACTGTACTTCATAATGATTGAAAGTTGGGGGATCCTGTTTCAAGTTTGAATTTGAGAGTCGAGTTGAAGGTTGAACGAGGCGGAGAGTTCTCGAAAATGGTATTGGAAAGAAAGTAGTGTAAATGCTGGCGTAAAGGTCTCTGACTCTGAGCACCGAGAATGAAACCTGCTGGTTCTTCGAGAAGAAGCAGGCGAGAGAAGAGACAGTGTCAAGCGGGGGGGAACACGCAGGTGATACCGGAGCACCTGTGAGAAGAATGAATGTTTCGCAACCGGTCCAGTCACTCTGGTGAGTGAATCAGCAGCGGAGCCGTGAGAGGTTGACGAGCGGTTGAAAAAAAGGAGGGTAACAAACAGTTCAGAGAAGCGAAAGGCCTGAAGCTGTTCAGAAGAATGAATGAATGAATGAATGAATGAATGAGTGAGTGAGTGAGTGAGTGAGTGAGTAAGTGGAGATAGAAATGAAAGACAGAGGACGTGCCCAGCAGTTGGAGTGTACGAGAGAGGGGAAAAAAGAAATAAAGAGCGTGCGGAAAGATGAAGAGAATAAGTATGTTGGACGAGGTTTAGAGGTGAAGGCCTTTATGTGAACCAGGGGGGGAGGCCTTGTCCGAATCCTTTGATCCTCCCGTCATTCTCATTCGTTACAGCGCAGTCGACACCAAGAACCAGCTGGTCAACACTGCCCAGGGCCAGGACAGAACTAAGCGCGTGCACGTTCACTGCTAATTCTTGGAGGATAATGGCCATGGATCCAAGCCGCCAAGCGTTTTCGGGACTTTTTAGTGTAGCAAGACTGTGAAAGAGGATTGGCTACAGCCTCCAACTACGCACGCCACATCGGGGGCGGCTGTGGATGGTTAAATTAGACCTCACTTTTGCGTATAAGGAGGTTTTGTCCTGGTCGCTGACACAATGGCCGAGGGCACTTTACCCGCCTGTCATGGCCGTTGGCGCCCAAGCCACTGGATGATTGATGGACAGGGGAGAAACACAGGGGTTGTGAAGCGGGAGCCCTAGCCCAGCTGATGTTATTTGCGGTGACGACTTTGCAGTGCACAGCAGAGATGCGCTGGCGGCCAGTGTGACTGTTAAACCGTCCAGTACTGGTTGGTGACTTATCTCTTGTGCTACACCGATCGTTGACGATGTTTGCTCAGGCTGCAGACTACAGCAGAGGTTGCACCGCCGTCGTTACCTTGACTAACAGAGAACAGAAACGTTGAGAACAAAGAGGACCGGCCCGCTAGATCTTGGAGATTACAGGGTCGCCCTAAAGTACCTGCAGATCGCCACAGGGTCTGAAACAACAGGGATCTTGTCGTGTAGCCAGGGGTAAAGTCATGGGCTTAATCTGGGTGATCAACTACCGCCTGAACCCGCAGACTAGATAGATAGATCTACACAGTAGGGACTAGCCTCGCTTCTTGATTACAGAAAACCAGCGCCAACTCACATATCATATGCTCACGGAGCAGCGTTATCGTCATCGCCAGTCACACAAGAAAACGTCAGACTGAACCCTTGTACCACCTGTGGCTACGAAACGGGGCGGGTGTTTCAACTCCCCTGGTGCTGGTGCCGACAGCCAAGGAAACAAACAACGCATCCCCTGCCGCTACTCGAAGGTATTCGGAGAAATCCTTTCTCAGTTCCCCCTCCTGAGCTGTAAAGACCATGACACAAGATCTGCCCAGAATTGTGCGCCACTGACCGTTAGCCAGGGGCAAAAGGCCGTTGAGTTGACGCAGGTAATCAAAGACAACCCCGCGTGGCTTTTTACCTTTTTCTTTCGACGGTTTTAAATTGATCGCGTCTCGCCTGAAACGCACTAGAGCTCTTCCTCCCGGCTCACTAGCTCGGTTGCATCCATCCATCTTAGCCTCATCGACTCCCTTTCACATTGACACTTGACAATGACCTCGGCAGGCTCCATTTTACAGGGGCTTTATTCGAGGGCATGCTCTCAGTCTGCTGGACTGGTCTCTTCCAGCCGCTTCTTAGAAACTCACCTCCCCGTCCCGGCGCTTGGATCTACCCTGCCAAACCCTAGACCCTGGTTTTGTAAGAATAGTATCATACTCACGGACGGATGCCAGTCAACACTGTACCCAGGCCACCTTAGATCAGATATCGGATCAACCCGATACTCCCTGACTTCAGATTAGGGAATCAAATCAGATCCCCGTATCTACAGTAATTGAATAGCAGAAAAACTATGACGGTGTGCATTCAAGTAATGTTACTCTGCGAGATGCCAGCTGACATGCATTAACAAAATTGAGTTTGTATATGGTCGTTCAATTAGATGGAAAGCTCGTCGGCAGACGATTCATCTGGTTTGATCAGCCAGAAGCAACAATTTCACAGTAACTAAATGCGAATATGTGTGCTTATTATCGCTCATCCATGGGCAACGAGGGCTCCGATAAAGCAGTCACCCGAACCCTCTGATATCGGCAGAATGCACATCCCTCCGATTAATTACTTCAACGTGTTTGAAGTTGCCAGGGCTGTTTTGTTCTGCATGAATCTGTGTTATAGCCCTATGGGTACGAAAAGAGAACCATTCGGCCGGCCTGATGCTTAGAGGGCAACTGTAGCCGTAAGCTCACCGTTGTGTTCTGTACGAGACTCAGGTTATGCGAAAGTTACACGTAACAGGTCGTTACATGCACGTAGCCGCTCTCAAATTCCTATGCTTCTTTAACGAATGTGGTTTCGATATCAAATCTTTGGCCCATTGATTGATCACCGGGTCATGTATGCTCAACTGAAAGTCGTGTGCTCCGTGAGCCGAATCACTCACCAAGGCAGCTTCAGAACGACAACTTGACAGTGCATTGTTCCGAATGAAGAGATGTTAGTATATGGAGGAAATCTCCTGCTCATGATGAATGTGGCTCTTCGTAGGGTTACGGGTTGCTGATGAGCTTCACACTGTTGAGATATCAACTAAGAAATTGCGAGTTTGCTTCAAAAGATCGTCGAGATTCATATATCACGCCTCGGTAACAGTAACTCAAGAGATATAGTAACGACATGAGATATGTAGTTAATAAAACAAAGATCTTAGCAATTCTTTCCGGCTCGTACTCGTGGTGGCCACGCTACTTCGAAGGTACCGCCGGGCTTCAACTCTGCACTACGCGAATGCAGTCTAAGTAAGCCGTGAAATGAAGGCAATGGCAAGACTGGTCTTGGTGGCTTCCCTTCCACCGAGATCAAATATTCAAGCGGAACCTAATCGAGATGTCTCCTCAGTCACGAGTATCAAGTTGATCTCTTATGCCAAGGAGGCCGAGGCTGCTCCATGCTGCCACAAACAGCCCGACACTGCATATAAGAGACACTCATTAGCCAAAGACAACTCCTTGGTCCCGAATTCCTCTCTCGCGTCACTAAGCAAAAAGACATGAAATCCTCGATGATCTGATCCTCGTGAGAAGCATTTTGACCGCGTAGGGACACAAGAGACGCCACCAACAGACCATGGCTTGCATCACAATGGAAACCCACACAACGTGATGTGCTCAAAGATGTAGGCAGGTGGATGTGCATGATATGCTGACCCTCTCCCGCTGATGGGGGAAACCTTCCCTGTTCTGCAGATACGTGTAGACGTAATTCTTGTAACAGTCAGCTCTTGTCTCAGACGAGAGCCTCCTTTTGCCACCTCCGTTATGCGCAGGCGTTGGAGATCGCCGTGTAGCGGCATTTAGTGTCTGACCGCAACTCAGGTCTCGGATTAAGTACTTGCTGTTTGAGTACTTAATCCAAAGTTGGATGCCGTGAAATCAACCCGTTCTCAAGCCAAGGACACACAGTCAACGCCGCTTCGTGTTCTAAGACAGTTTCAATTGAGAGAGCTCGGAATGGGATAGCTTGGAGGTCGATACCGGTTCATCTCCATGTAACGGATGTCGCCTTTTGTGCAGAAGTGACTTTCCCTTGCATGTGGGATTACCGTTTCTGATATTACCTGGCTTGTCTCGTCACATGCCGTGTTTTGCGTGTCTTGCTTTCAATTTTGCCACATCATGAGAATGGAGTCAAGCAAGCAAGAGAGATGCAGTTGCTGTGGGGTGCCAAGAACTCCAGTCCATCGTATAGGCGCGAGTGTATGTACCAACAACCACGGGGAGTAAGACAATCCGGGTACTGTAACCAGATCGTGTGCTGCTAGTGCGGATGCGGTAAGTTGGCTCCTAACTTCGCACGATTGGGAGATATGAGAGCGTGGGTGAGAACATCCCGCAAAAGTGATGCCATTCTGTACTCGGCCTTGCATACAGCAGGCACTGAGGCACCGAGGCACTGAGGCACCGAGGCACTGAGGCACTGAGGCACTGAGGCACTGAGGCACTGAGGCACAGTTGTGGCATAAGGTAATCGGGCAAATGTCCCACCTCCGAATCTTGGCAAGATCTAAAAGGAGCGGGATTGGAAACTAGAGAGGGAAAAAAGAAAAGAAAAGAAAAGCCACGTCAATAATACCTTGTGCATGCCACTCCCATCAATGCGAAGTAGAATATCACAGCATGGTCCTCCGTGGCCCGCCTCAGATGACTTCCTCCGGAATCGGCTGAGGCTGGATGAAGCCTGAGATGTGAGAACCCAGATGCAGTGCCCTCCTATTTTCGTACTTTGGTCCTGAAGAATCGTTGCCAAGACAGGGCTTATTGCTTAATTCCCTTTCAGCTGCAGATCTCGGGAGGTTTGGCCCTGGACCGCGTCATGCCAGCCACCGGCTTTGTGATGAAGGACGAAAAACTCCGTAGAAATCAGAAGATGAGGGCCCTACCGATGTTCCGTTCGGCGGCGGATAACCTCTCTGCGGGCTCCTTGGTTGTCTCAGGAACTTGGACGGCGGATGGCCTCAGTTCACAACAGCGGTGGAGATGAGCTCCGGGCTGCATTGCGTGGGTAGTTGAATCAAACATCAACCTCAGTCGAAAAAGATATCTCCGGATTTTTCACCGCCAATGCTGATCTTGCCTGCTGATAGACTCAGGTAGGCGTGTGCTGTGTAGTTGAGATAGTCTCATCTGCCCGCGCAAAGCCAACCCTCACATGTATGCATGTCACTGACCCTCCTTCTAAGACGACGCGATGATACTAGCTAGCGATTAGCGGAAGGTGGTAGTGTTTAGGTGCCGGGCACCTGGTTATCCTTTCCTTGCCTCCCATCAGTTATAACAAGTGATAGCCGGTAGACTTCTCGGCGAGCTAAAAAGAATCGTTTTCAGTCACAAACAGAAGCTATCCTTGCACCAGATCTCACTCCAGCATCCCAAAGTGGATTAGTAAAATCGACGTATCACATCCAAATGAGGCGTGCGGCATCTTGTCACTCTTGTCCACTGTCCCGGCTGGGGATCCTGTTTGGTCGGTAACACCCGATAACCCGAAATAGTGTACGGGCACGCGAAAATTCCGCACTTCACAAGATTGATAGGATCTGGCTGGAATGCACGTATCAATGGCTTGATGTTCCTCCTTGTGGAATTCACACTCTCCGGTTGACCGATACGGACCAAAGTGTCCTTGCAGTCGAGCGATGGAGCATCCTTCTACTACAGACTTCAGGTTCGTATGTCAATAGCCTGTTGATCGTAACTAGCCCTTCCGCGGTGGAACCTTCTCGCCAGTGCTCACCTGAGCCGGAAATCGATCTCGGTCACAGGCTGATTACCTTCGAAACTGGCACGGTGCTATTCAGCTGGGAAGTGTATCTAAAAGCATATGCGTGCATCGAATGCCTGAAGAGATACCGAGTGTCCCGCGTTCTACCTGCAAGGGACAGTACATGCCCCCTGTATCCGTACAACGATCAATCATCAGACAACCCTGGCAACTTGTCAGCGATCTTGATAGACCGACCGATAAAGAAGAGGGGGCGATCGATGTAGGAGGAGTCAGCCCGAGGGCTTGATCGTGTATTTTTTGCGCCACCATAAGATACGAAATCAACCGGATGTCCATGAGCTTTCTGAATGTATGGCGACATTATTTTATTCGAAAAATGCTTTGCTGAAACAAAGTGAAACCGTGGTATAATGGGCGCACCAAGTACAGTCATCGTCCTGGTACGCAATATAGAAACACCCTGGTAAAATCACAAATCAACATAGCGCCATATTGTCCCAGCCTTATTCGTGTATGCCCTGAGATATGCTTTCTTAACCATCAAACGCCATATATCGTTTTTCTGTCTCTTCTTCTCTCCCCCATGTTCATTGCCGCGTTGAACGCCGTCGCCTCTTGCCTTGGGTAGCAACTTCGCCGTCTTCTTGATCTCCATCGCTCGAATCATCGTGCCCCCTTGCATTCTTGGAACGGTCGTTGCCTTTCTTGATAGAGATTATGCAGCCTTGCTCCTTCAAGCGTTTTGTCAACTGCGTACTGGCCCGCATCCCTGGGAAATCCTTCGCCGTGTAAACAGTGAAAACGTCGCTCTGAGCTGCAACAAGGACCGGAAAATGCTTGATTTCTCTTGCGCGCAAGGGGTCGATTTTGACCAGGCTGAATTTGAGGCGAAACGATCCAGGGGTTCGGCAAGATAGGTCTGGAAAACAGAAGAAGCAGCCTTCTACGCCGTGTTCGTCCTTGCCAACAAAAGGAGAGCTAACCAGTAGGCCCATAAGTCGGCGTTGTTGTCGATACTCTTCCGGCATGAACGATGCATCATGGGATCCCGTTTCGTCCAGAATAGAGCAACTCATGACATAGTGTGAATAACGCAGTTCTTTGCTGATTTCCTCGTTGGTAAGGCTGGGGCTTTCTATGAGGAGCTCAACAATTGGCGGTGGGTCGATTACTCTTCGATCTCGCTCTCCAAATCCGCATGACCGAGCGGCGGTTGGTTGCTGTCGTATCTTCAACATGTGACGGATGTCTCCTGGGCGCTTGTCACTGCTCATGAATCTTTTGCTCCTTTCACCGGTACTGAGAATATCAGATATCTTCATAGGATCAGGCCTTGGTTCAGTAGGAGACATCATAGGACTATTCGAATCAAGCATTCCGCCACTGACCGTAGCAGTCGGGTTGAAGTGATATTCTGTGAATAGGGGAACGGCAGACGTATCAACCGATGGTCTGCGCTGGCCACGTACAAAGGAAGGCGGTTGGCCGTCTGGTACCGAGTATAGCTGTGTAGGATGTGTCATTTGGCGGCCTTGTATGTTGTCCAGTCTTTCGCCAGTCTGCGAAGAAAAAGATTGGGGCCGAGATGGACATCTTTGTTGGCCAACCACATCATCACCAGCGTAATGAGATTGCAGCCCAGGCGGAGGTAGGTGATGCATACTTTGCGGAACAGAGCCTGGCATATCGGCGTACTGATGGAAATAACCACCTCGTGGGTGCTGTGGGTGCTGCAGCTGTGAAGGACGACGATGCCCTGGAATAACAGGAGCTAAATTAGCTGGAGAAGGCAGTTGGTGTTCGTATTGAATATGAGCTGGGCCTCGAGAGACGTGATGGGTTTCTAGCGCCCAGCTCGAGGCCGTCGTCACATACGGGCGCGGCATGGTTTCCGACATGGTTTGCTGCGTTGCAGTCAGCTGCTGTGAGATCTCTGCGGCGGTCTCGGTAGCCGTGAAAGACATAGACGTTGTGGGACGTCTAGGTTGAGTCATGGAGAACTGCCATCAAATATGTATGCATGAGAAAGAGGGTCAACCGTCAAGCTAAGTAGCTTCGTAGAGGATCAGTGGCGGTTTAGGTCGGTTGCGTCGATAGCGAACTTACATAGCCCAGGTACCCTGTACAGACCCTTCAAGAGCATCCAATGAAGGTGAGGGATCGCCCAAGCCAAAGGGAAGAAATAGACGGGAGGACCCAGCAGCCGACCACTCCAGGGAGCCGGCTGTAAGCCGGAATGCGGATGGCTCCACTGAGCAGATGACGGGGGGGAGTGGACGATGGCTGTCGCAGCAAAGGGAGCAGGCGTGTGGCTTCGAACGTGCTCACGGGTGTCTAAAGAGACGCTATTGACTCAGATGAAGTGAGACAAGCACATCTGCCAACGGCCAAGGCGTAATGGGAGAATCTGGGTAAGTCCACAACGATGTCTGGATGAAGAAGAAGAAAAAAACAAGCAATAAATGAGATCTGCGCTGCGCTATGCAGTGAGGCACCTGGCATAAAGAGGGATGCAGGACTGAGATGCCGTAGGCAACCGTATGTTTTGCCGTCAAATGAGTTCGCGTCTGCGCCCACAGACCACAGAGAGCCGGATTTGGTCTGTGCCGAATTTGCAGCGGAGTTATGGCAGCTCCAGACGATACTCCGTACAATAGTAAGAGGGACGGAGATGCGAACAATCCTGAAGTAGGACACAGAACGATAAGAAGAGCGAGGTAGGTAGCTGACGCGACGCATGCAACGAGTAAGCTTCTTGGACAGTCGAGAACAAAATGGTTCGGTTCCAAAGGTTTCAGACGGCTGAGGCGGAAGCCAAGAAAGAAGCAAACCTAAAGTATATTGAGAAGGTCCACAGCGATACCGTCTCTTGTTGTCGGGTGACGACTAACGGCAAAGAAGAGTCCGTTGCCCTCGTCGACGACAGGGAGCCAGAAAGAATTGAAATAAGACTCAGCGGTGTCTTCTGTTAAGCTTAAACCCAAAATCGCTGGTTTGACAATTTCCGAATACGGCAGGGACAATGGCAGGGGAAAACTCGAGTTTGTGGGGTTTGTTGCTGGGAAAGTTGGATTATTAACCAATTCGCATTGCCTGGTGTAGCAACCGAGAAGAAAGAGGATTGGGCATGAAGTGTAAGTGTCACTAGCCTCGGACCACAACCAATGCCAGCAGGACAATCAATGTATGTAAGTGAGTTGAGTACCGATCCAATAATACCAATAATACGCCCTAGGGATGCACGGCAGGCACAGCACTAGGGTAGCAAACAGAACGGCCGCTGGCCAACATAAGCCCATTTTGCCGGCCGACTTGGCTTCACTTCCCTAGGCAGTTCCATGCAGGCCAGGAAGTTCAAACGGGTTCATACACACACATCGAGTGTATACCCTGCTGTTGGTTGTCCCATTGTTGTCAACGTACAAACTACCCCGAGGCCAGCCATCGATCAAACCATGACCACTGCAGCTTGGACATCAGCCAAGGATCTTGACTCTAGACTCTCGACTCTCGACTCCTCCAGTGAGTGAGCGGCGTAGGCGCCAGCTGCTGGAAGGAAGAGCATGTCGAGGTGATCGGATTCAGGCTCAGGTCTGTGCTTTCCTAAAAAGGGGAAAGCTTAGTTGCTTCCAGCTCCCTCCCTCCCTTCCCTTCCAGTTGCTTTGCCTACTTCCCCGGTTGCTTAGCGTAGGGAGATCGGCAACCTGCATCTTCCATCTACAGAGCATCCGTATGGATCGCCTAGGTTGATGTTGATCGCAGATGCTACTCGTCAACTTTAGCCTTCCAACGTCGATTGTCTAATTAGGGCAGATGCCCTTCGGTTTCAATCTCCGCCCTCTCACACTAAGGCGTATCAGTTCTCGTATCTCACCTCTGTCATCTGTCATTTGTCACCTCCAGCCTTCAGCCCCCGCACCACCCAAACTCAAGGATTGGAGTGACCATCGAGCTCATGCACGCATCTGTCTCCAGCTGAGCAAGGGATCTTAGCAGGGCTCTCAGTCCGCCCAGCAGTATCCGTCCATGCTGCCGGTGTCCAACAAAGCAAAAGGCGACCTTGTAAGACGTATCGGTGTCATCCGATCAAGTTAAGTTATAACTTGTCACGAACTTGGCCTTTTGTTCCTCGGGCAACTCGGGCTGGACTGGCTGCTACAGCGCCACCGCGTTTCGTTGCTTGTGTCGCGTCCCGTGCCGTTTCTTTGCACAGGAACAGCTCTGATTGGCCAATTCTTAATCAGGAGCGCCCCCGGTGCGTTCTGATTCGTTGTATGCAGTTCCACTTCTGGCATGCCTCAGAGGCCGACATTTTGCTGAAATAGGAAACGGTTTGTATTCGTGCCTCTGTATATATACGTATCTACGTCGTCAAACCTCAGACCTGTGAGCCATCCCTCAGGCTCTTTTGCCATTGCTGGTACCAGGATGCCAGGTAGCTTGCCCCAATCAGGTATACGTGTTGGGCTGCACCTCATTCCCTTGGTTTTTGTTTCCGTTAAAGCCTCGGTGTTGTTCCAAGAACCCAGCCAACCCGGAAACCAATATGCCGTACTCGGCACCCACTCGATGATGTCGTGAACTTGGTGTTATGCTCCGGTTCAAACATCATCAGCTCTGTTCGAGCGACTCCTCAAGATTAGGATGGCCTCAGTGCAGTGTCAGACGGCCTCAAAACAAGTACTGTATTCTGCAACTTGGGCACCGCCATCATCTACATGGGTGATATGCAGCGGTGTGGTGTTGTTTCCTCGATCCATCGAGATGACGGCCCATGGACCCGGACCGTGGCTACGTGGGTTGTATAATCGACCAAGCTAAGATGAGTTGAGTAACTCATCAACGACGCTATTGTATGGACATATCTGACACATCGAGCACTACACGAAATACGCAACGCTATTCGTCCATATACGCAGAAGACGCCACCTCGAGGCTCCAGTTTGACCAATAGATACCTCGGCCCTTCAATCAAGTCTATGCCACACCATGGAGCATGAAGTCGAAAGCCCAGGGAAGCATTCGATCAGAGTCGTACAGGGAGTTGTGGAAAGCTCAATTGGCCGCCCTGCAGTTTGCTGGTCAGCGCTAGCCTACGATTGAAACATCACTTGGGGCAGTGGTCAGGAACTACCGGTCTGTCTGTTCAATTTACGTTGAGGATGCATGATCCTGTTGTTCGGTTGCCTGATCTCGTTGCATCCCTGATACACACCGTTGATTGAGAAAGTAGGCCAAAAGTTCCAAGTGCTACAGACTTGTGACAGCTTCACATGTACGCCCGCAGCTCTTCGCCTGCAGTTTCTGCCAAGAAAACATCAGTTGTTCTTAGAAAAAGTCTCCTTGCATGCGCATATCCAGTTCCATGGCCTTGGAGAACGCCATCTCCTCATTGCGACTCTACACAAGGCTTGGCTACGTTCCACAACAGGTCGGGGACGAGCTCTGACCTACCTGTGCAGTCACTAGGTGCATCTCTGAAGCTTTACCAGCGACCAACAAACGGCAGCTATTTTTGTCCATGCCCGGCTCTCTACCTGTTGACCGGCTTATCTCATCGCCACGCACACTAACGCTCAGTCGTCTAAGACATCTGAGGCGATTTGTTGAGCTTCTTTAAGGTTCACCCATCTCAAAAAACTGAAACAAGGCAGCGAGAGCTAGCATGAGGAGAAAGACACCGTTCGTCACTGTGGCGATATTGAGTTACGCAGCCTTATACACGACTCGTTACAAGAGCCGGGTAGCTTTTATATCCGGTTAACATGAACCCTGAAACCCAATTTCGAGCTCGGACCGTCAGTCTCAAGAGCGCAAGAGCTTGAACGCTAGCCTGCCCAGATCGATCTCGATTCCCGCCATATCTCGGGGCGCAGATTGACCCCTCGATCCTCTAGTTGGTGGGTTATCTTGAACCGGCTCAGCATACCTAGAAGCCCTCAAGTAGGTGCCAGATCCGGTTATACACGACTCAAGATCAAGCAAGTGAGTTGTCGGCAATAAGGTTAGGGTCAACACTGATACTCGTAGCAATGCAAAATGTTATGTAATTCTCTATTTCATCGCTTGTGTTCTCTGAAGAAACCTTGGCTGAGCTTCATATACAAGTCGTGCGCACCACACAGAGACAATCGGCATTGCAATACCGAGTCATCATACTTCTTTCTGTAACGACGATCAATCGCTACTCCATCCCACAGTTTCCCAGTTGAAACTGGCCACGCTTTTTGATGTTCTCTGGTCTATCAATGTCCCAAGCACACCACCGTTCATAGGACCCAAGAACCACTGTATCCAACCCAACCCGACCTAAATGCCGCTATCAAGAAACTCCGGGTTTTGCTCGCTTTCTGTAAATCAAACCCTTCTAATAAAAAATCGAGTGGAAGTGCCAGGTTGAACATGGCAAGGAGAAGAAGGGATGAATCCTCGTAAGATGTTATTATAGCTTCTGGTATTGCAGACAGCATGTCTGCTTGTGCAATTGCTGGCTCGAAAAGTCGAGTCGTGTCGAAAAGAAAAAAAAGGGAAAGTAATGGAGATGTCGAGGGTATCAAGTCATAAAGAAAAGCCTGGGCGATCGTGTCAAAATAAAAGGTGCAAATCCTCGACGCAGATCTGCAGTCATAACGTATTAAAAGCAATAAATGTCGAAAATCTACAAAAGTTGAAGAAATGCGGGCAAGACAGTGCTGTTCAGAGCTGCTGTTCTATAACACAGCGTTGAACAGCGCCGTGCTGGCGAGAATGAGCAGCAGGCCAGTCCATGATGGGGCAAAGGTGTGTGCGGTGTTGGTCTCTTCTGGAGGTAGAGTGCTGTTGACGAAGTCGATGCCGCAAAGAGTGTTGACCTGCCGAGCGGCACCTTCGTATGTGAGTGCAACAGGCTGAGAACGGTCTTCGGCGGCGGCGTAGAAGATGTTCATGGTTTCTTGTATGCACCAGCTGCATGAAGGGTTGGTGCTTCCAGGTAGCGTGAGGTTGTAGGGGAGATAGTAGAAGTAGGCGTTGGCGGCGGTTGTAGTGTTTGTGACAGCATTGGCGTAGCAGTACATGTCGTCCGCGGGAGTTTGGAGGCAGGTAGCCTTGTACATCATCTCGTACGCCTTCATGCCGTAAAGGAACTGCCTGACGACGTTGTTACCAGACTCCATCTCTTGCTTGCAGTTCTCGGATGCTGTAAGGTTACGCGCCGCGGCATCGAAGAAGTCGGCGCAGTATGTGACGTTGGCAGCGCATGTTGCATCAAGAACGCGGACGATACTCAAGAGTTGCTTCTGAGCTTCAAAGAAGCCACGAGATGTCTGCAGGATGTTATTAATACTCCAAGTCCTCACGCTTCCTGTCAACTATGGACTTACCTGGAGCATCATGGAGAGCGGGTAGCAGGTTTCGTAGGAAGGATCTGAGAGGATGCCATTGAGGAACGCGGGACAGTTGCTTTCGGATGTAGTCGTAAGATCGGCTGCCAGGTTTCCATCAAAAGCTTCAGGCAAAGGCGAGTTTGTTGCGGCAGCGGTCTTGGCGGTTCGCTGTATAGTGACAGTCGTGGGCTTTGATCTGCCCCCGGTCTTTGAAGGAGTCGCGGTGTTGACAATCTCATCCTTCTCATGCTCGTTTTCATCCTCATCCTTGCTCGATTCCTTGCGCCGGTGTACTTCATATCGGCGGATTTGAGGCGCATGGTGTCGTCGGTGTCGGAGTGAAGAAGATGATGTCTCAGTGCTTGCCAAGACGGTAGAAGCAAGACATGCCAGGAGCAGGAGAAACGACAAGGCTGTTCGCAAGCGTGGCGCGCGGGAGTTTGTTAACTTGGATCGACTTTGAGTCTTTGAGGCTGGCCAGGATGATGAAGCCATGGTAACGAGCGACAGGGCGATAGACGCCAAGGAGGGATTCAATCGGATTGAAGTATGTGCAGTAATTATTGGTGATGCTGGTGTGTACTCTGTACTGTACAACCGTCAAGGGGATTGGCAGCACAGGTAACAGCAAGATTGATGTGTTTCACCACGATGGGCCCTAGGTCGACACACCAAGGAAGTGGCGGCAGTCCAAAACTCGGTTTGACACACCAAAGTAGCAAATACAGCTGCAGCTGTAGTGAGTGAATCGATCGGTAACGGGGTGTCAATATTTAACGATTTCGTGGTGGAGGCGTTTTTATTGTTGTCGCTGCATGGCGTCCTATCAGGGATCCAAAAGGGCTCTTAGAGTATCGCAAGTCGGATGACACTCCCGGGGACGAGGAAACCCAAATGGATAAATGGGAATCGTTTGCGGAGGGTGTCGATGTTGTTGCGGCGTCGATGGTCAAGAACAAGTGTGATGCGGTGCGTGATATACCAATTGCGAGATGGGATTGGTTGCCAGGGGGGGAGATGAGATGGGATGGCTGTGAAGTTGCTGCAGCTGGTTGATGCTTACACAAAATTGGGTAGTGTTTAATGCGACCAAAAATGATACAGAAATTGCCAAGAAATTTGCGAGTCCAATGATGGGAGGAACAGCTGATTAACGTAAAAGAAAGAACGAGTGACTGGTAGTTGGAGTTGCAGTTGGAGTTGGACCTGAAGCTGAGGTTGAAATGATCGTCGTGAGTTAAAAGGAGTGTTTTGAGTTGGCAACGGTCGGGGACTAGAAACGAGTGATCGTCGGCGACTGTATGCAACTGCAGCTGTAACTCAACAGCCGAACAAGTAAATAAAAAGAGAGAGAGAGAGAGATAGAGAAAGAGGGCGCCGACCGCTTGATGAGAGGGAAGTGGTAACGGGTAGAGCGGGAAAATGGGAGTCAGTGCCTACGACCCTAGGTCCCCTCTTGCCTCTTGCTTTTTTCTTCCTTTTTTTGATGCATTACGACCAGGATCGCGTCGGCCAAAGAGGAGAGAAAACCATGGGAAATAAATAGGTGGACAAGGATAATTAAACCCTCCTCCGAGGCTTGCAGTAGCGGGCTGTTAGCGCGACGGTTTATTGACTGGGTCTGCAGGTTGCACGTTGCACGTTGCACGTTGCACCACCAGCTGCTACTTGTTACAGTGCAGTACCGTACTTGACTGCTTACAAAAGTACCCTGTACAGCAGTCAACAGCAGACATCAACCACCTGAAAGAGGCACGCATTCTTATTCCTCGGTCAAGGTTCCCATTATGTTCGATGCCGGGAGCCATATTCTCCGGGTTACACATCCGGCCGAACAGGAGGGAAAAAGGGGAGGGTCAAATCTCGCTTCCCCATAGCGGACCAGCCACTATTACCCAGTGAGTAGCCAGGCTCGGGTGGGTGCTGCGGAGAGACCATCCGCACGCGACCAGGTCTCTCAGTTGAGGTCATGCACATCAACTGAAAAGAAACGCTACCTTGACCTCACCGTTTCGTTTCGATCCGGTGGTGTTTCGTTTCCTCAGCTCATGATCCTTCCGCTTCAGGCCGAACCTGGAAATAGTGCCTGCCAGTTCGACGGTTGTTCAGGTGAGAGTCAACCCATCCTCCACCCTCCAAACCAACCACCCCAATCTTGTTAGTCCCAATAGCCCCAAATCCACTCCAACCGTCACTATAGACTCCTGCTCCTGCAGCTCTAGCACCCTCCCTCCACTTAGTGAGCTCCTCACTCCTCGCGTACCTTGCATGGCTTCCGCAGAGGCAATTTCCCTGGCTCTACTCTCTCCAATGGCGAGCCTTGTTCCCCTGCCAAGAGATCACGGCCCCGACTAGCACTCTGATGTGATAGCTTACCGATCGCGTCAATCACCACGCGAATGTCAATCAATTCAACAGCTCACACCTTATTCCATCGCCTCCAAGTGTTGGTTATGCAGAGAGACAATGTCCAGCGATAGACGCTTCATTCAAATACCAGCAGAGCAACCCCTCACTCTCAGCCTCTTAATAGGTAGAGAGAGACATTGTCTAAAACAGTCGAGGACCCATCAATCACCACATCCACCGTCGAGGTCGCCGCCGCCTGAATCGTTCAGTACCTATAGTCCGCGTCTACCGCCTGCACTGCCACGGATAGCGGATAGCGGATAGCGGATAGCGCTTAGTTAGAGCCCATGCCACTATCCGCTATCTGTATCTGTACCCGTACGTACCCGTAAACCATCGTCGTCTTTTGGAACCCCCAAGCCTTGTCCCATTCATTTCCACAGCTTGTCCTACCTCGAGTATATCGAGTCTCCCAGGCTCCAGCTGTCATGGTCGAGACCCCTTCTCCATTCCCTGCCGTGTCGATCGATGCTGCTTCTGGCTTCGTTTCCTCAAAACCTCCCTGTCCTCGATCGACCCTGTTGCACGCGGTAGCCATGTGGCGCTCCAATGTCCCGGTGTCTGAACAGCCATTCCTCGTGGCGAATTGGCCACAAGTGGCATCCACATTCAGCATAGCAGTCGTATATTTATAGAAGCAGTAATATTGAGGAGAGTTGATTCATTGGATGGTATACATCAGAAGTGTTATAAACAATAGTAAACAAATGTCCTTTATACTTATTGGACTTTGATTTCACGAGCCTCTGACTTGTGATTTAGGTGATCACGGACTCCTTCTTGTCCCAGGCTATAATTTTCGTTACACATACCGACATATAGATGTTGTCAGCTTGTCACTTTATGCTCATTTGATCAAAGGGGACCTCGGAATGGTATATAAGTCACGATACCACTAACCAATTTGGACTCAGAGATGACTGAGGGCAGATGAATCAGTTCAAGAGGAGGAACCTAACCCGATGTCCAGCAGTGCTAAGGGATTATGGAAGAACCTCATCTGCGGTTGTATTACCTTGGGCGGGAGGATGGGCAGGCAGCTTCCCTCGCGCTTCAGCATGGATGAAGGCAAGCCAGGCCAGGAGACGATCGTATTATGATCCTAGTGATCTGTTATCTTTCAGTATTAGAATGGTCTTGGGTTGGGTGGCCTTTGCGACCAGGTGGAGCGTTGGACTAGGAAGTCGATGTCGTCTCTTGACCTCCTAGTGGGCATGAGCAACGAACGGGTAATGCCATTATCAACTCGGCGAGATACTGGTCTGTTGCTGAAAGCCTATGCCACGACCACTCACTATATAACCCTTTTTCTGGATATAAAGTTGGTCCGCTTGGAAGACTGTTATGTGATTGTATCAAGGTAAGGCATGGTTTAAGGCTGGAATATGTATCAGGGATGCGAGATGATGGCTTACTTATATGTGACATCCGGAAGGTGAACAGAAGAGAATGTCGCCAAAAGTCGATTGATGATACGCCCACGCAGGCGTAGAGACCATCATTGACGACCACAGAGTCGGTTTTCAAGTGAGATAAGTAACTATGACCAGCAACTATACCTCTATGTCAGATCTGATAGCTTTCCTCGTAGTTCTTTCCATTCACAGTCATTTAATGGAAGTCCTAAATCTGGGCGTAATCACAACACAGCGCAGATCAATAATATATTAATCACATAGCAAACTACCATCCTAATAAGACAAACTCTTTACTTGTTAATATAATTCATAGTTCGACTATTTCAGTACAACAATAGAGACATCCTTTTAGGACAAAAACCATTAACAAATAAACTATGATACATTTGGCTGGTCTTAGCTTCCAGGCGGTATAGCAGTATGCCGCCTGTACTGACCCATAACACCACGTGAAGGTGCCAGCCATCGTTATGGTGCCTCCACCTGGGTCGCGAGACCACAGGCTTCTCAGGCATCTTCAAATCCCCGAATCTTGTGAACAAGAACCAATGGCTCGCGCCAAAAGAGGGAAAAAGAAGAGGTCGAATGGCTCGCGCCAAAAGAGGAAAAAAAGAGGGTCGAGTGGCTTACGCCAAAAGAGGTAAAACAAGCAGTCAGGCTGTCTTCAAAGAGAGTCACTGAATAATGGATGGGTGTGGTAGTCGGGTTCTCTACCAATCCGCATCTGATCCCAGTTGCTGATTGAACTTATTTTGGACTGACTGATCCTGCACCGGTCGCTGATTCTGGGTGTTGCTTGGCGCTGGGTGGTAGGATCCCTTCTTGACGAGTCTCTCACGGAGACTCTTGATTGGCTCGCCATGCCCAATTTGGAAACCCTCGTACTCAGCATCCGCTGTGATCTTTTCATCGCCAGCAGGTGCATCTTCCGCGTCGTCAACGAACACAAGACTAGGAGAGGGTGTGTGTGACCAAGTCTTGTTGGGCACCATCTTTGACTTGACAACGCGACCAGATAATTGCCATGGTCGACAATGGCCGAAGTCGCCCCAGCCAGATCCAACTCCAGAAGGTGTCGGATACACCAGGGTATGAGCATGGAAAGTTGCCGAAGATTCACCGACAGGCACCTCAGACGGACGGATGAAGTCAGGAGACTGAGACATAGTTGAACGCGCCTCAGGATCCCGGAAGATCAGCTGACCGGTTTGCCAGTCCTTGCCACTCATGGCCTTGTAGGTGTCGATGACAGGGCCGAAAAGAAACCGAGTGTCTTCGAACGGAGCATCCATCTCCATCATATCCCGGTAGTTCACGGGTTTGCGCGGGTCCTTGTCTTTAATGCTCATATCTGTAGGTCTTTCCTCCTCATGCCACTCACACTAATCGTCGGCTTGATACTGGGGGAGCGACTCCAGGTTTTTTTTCTCGAAAACCCTGGCGGAACGTTCACCTTTCTGAACCCAAATCCAAGGCCTGACGAGTGTATTGTTTATAGGGGCGGGAGATGGGAGCGGAGTAGACCGCAGAACTTGCTTGCCATTGTTGTCTTTGAAGAAAGCCCGGTTATTGACGCCGGCTTCAGTGTACGCGTCAAAGAGGCCGCTCCGATAAGACTGATACGCAACGGGTGAAGCATTGGGGTCCTCGTTGTCAAAGCGCCATGACTTCGGGAATGCAGAAAGCTTCCTGGACGCAAGGGAAGCTTTGGCATCATCGGATGTAGAAAGAGGTGCCGGGCAGGGACGAATGGTTATAACTGTCGGTACAGGCGAGGTAGATACCACAGTAGGAGCAGCATTGGTATCAGCCTTGGAACAATCAGCATCTCTGAAGATAAGTGAACAACAGGCTTTCAAGTATACATACATCTTGGACGGCGACGGAAGATGAAGCGGCCAGAGAAGAAGGGAACGGAGAAGAAGGCGGAGCAATAGACTGCAACCCTTCCCTGACCTGCCTGAACCGGGTTAAACCTCCTTGGCTGTGGCTGGCCTAGAGAGTGTTATGTTAGCCTATCAAGCTGTGGTATGAGTCCGGGGCATAAGAAGAATACGTACAACTTGGGGCCGTCCTGCATTATTTTGCCTGGGCTAGAGAGTATTAGCATTTAAAACTGTGAAACTACGGCATCGGAGTCTAGGTATTAGGTAAAACACATACAGCTGGAGGCGTCACATCGGTAGTTGTTATTTGTCGTCCGGCGGTGACATAGCCGGAGAAGGCAGCCTTGGCACGGGTCGCGGTGGCAGCATCCGGGAACTGCACTTGGCAAAAACCTCTGTGGGAATACTGCTCGTTTTTTTGCTCATTCGGCCAATATATGATGCAGTTGTCGTAACCTTGGCTAGAGAGGAGCTGTGCGAATCCGTCCTTTGAGCAACCATAGCTGATGTCACGAAAGTGAACGAACTTGTGCTCAGCAATAGCCTGCTGGGGGCGTTTGTTCCACTGCTGTCGAGAAGGCATTTCTAATACTAGTTAGATATGCATCAGCGATATTGGGTGGTGTGGACTTACTAAAAATGTGTGCTGTGTTGTGCGATGTGTTGTACTGTGGGCAATGTGGAGTGGGTGTGTGTTTATTTTCTAAAGCGGGTTGTGCGGGGTTTTGCGGTAGCATAAGGGTTACGTCCCGGTCTTGATCCGCCATTTAGAGGGGTAGCCACAAGCGGCCACGAGCGCCACAAGTACTGTTAATACTATTTTCAACTCTACCTTACAGGCTGCTCGAAGCCCAGATTGGCGAGCCTTATACCGTAATCCTAAAAGGGAACAAGATTATTTATAATCTAGGCAGAACATTCGGTTACAGATAACCGCTTCTCGACTGAAGACCAGAGGTGATGGAGCCTGTCCCCAGTAGCCTCTACAATAGTAGTCTTCCCCAGGAGAGAAATCAGCAAGAAACCCGTTTGGAGGAGAAGACAACTGGAGAAGCTCAACGCGATATCTTTTTTCTTGACACTCGGGCTGTGTCGGAAATGGATTTGCCCACGCCCACACTGGGCAAAGAGGAATGTGTCAAGATAATTGCAGTTGCAAGAGAGGCTCAGGCTAAACCCTACAAGGGCTGTGACACTCTATGACCCCGTCAGATTCAACGTCTGGTTACCAATAGAATTGAGTGTTTGGAGAAGCCAAAATAATAATCAATTCATGTTGCTGATGTTTCTCCTGCAATACCTTAACCGCATAACTTGTCATCGAATCCTTCACAATTACACAAGGGCACATCTCTAGTCCAAGTTTAGGGGAAAGGATTCGGGCGGCGCAAAAGGAAACAATATAGCCTAGTAAACGGAGTGTGTGTTCTATTTCAAATGATGAGGAACTAAAAGCTTGAACTAGAAAATATAGCCACACCCCTTTCTCAATTGGATATAGATATCTCGTTCTTGCGTAGAATCTTGATATGCCAGAGACAACACAGGTCTAACAGTTAATTTAGTCTTTTACTCTGATGTAAAGCTGGGACTCTGAGCGGGTTTATCCCGTCACGGCTATAAAGATAATTCTACATACCTAACATGTAATACTGCCGCCCTACACCACAATCGCAACGACCCTCTCGACAGTTCGTTGATTGCACTGATCGAGAGGTATGTACATGAAGCAAATGTCAGGCTGGTCTTAGGTTCCAGACGGCATGCCGTCTGTACTGACCCAGAACACTACGTGAAAGTACCAGCCATCGTTATGGTGCCTCCACCTGGGTCGCGAGACCACAGGCTTCTCATGCATCTTCATCCACCCGAAGAAAATCAGGCCTGCGCCGAAAGAGGTAGAGGGAGGACGAATGGCTCTCGCCAACAGAGGGAAAAGAAGGACGAGGAAGGGATCAGTCGTTGAATGAGGCTGCCTTAGTTGGATTGTGACTGGATCTGAGCACGAGCAGCGTCAAGTGCTTCCTTTACCTGAGGTTGTCGGAGAGTGCCGTTGCGCCTAAGCGCAAGTTTGTCATCCTGGAAGAAAGGAAGATCCTACACGAACGACTGTTAGCATACTATATTTCATATGAAATGAAGGCGTATGACTTACGGCAAACCACTCTGGCTTGACAGCTGTAGTAATACCCAGGAAAGGTATGCCAACATAAGAGATGTCGTTGAATACAACCCATTCGTGTTGCATTCCCACCATGGCACTGTCAGCAGAGAGCATGACTGGGACGTTGTTGTGGACAGTCATATACACGTCATTGCTCTTGTAAATAGCAATGTTGTGAGGCAGGCCCCGCGCCAGAGCCTTTCCAATGTTTCTTTCGTACTCATTATCAAACAACCCGATAGAGAGCTTTTCCTCCAGGATCGATTCAACCCTACCGATGAGCTGCTTGCGAACCTTGATAACTTCTTCCAGTGCCTCACGGTCGAGGAAAGCATCGAAACACCACTGATCCATATCAATTGCGCCTTGGATCTGTGTGCGAACGTATCCGTGCAGGGCATTGAGATGGGCAGCATGATCGGAAATCGGGCAAGAGAACTGTCTCTTGGCTTGATCGGCGGCATATCTCACACTCCACGGGCGCAAGAAAATTCGCTTTGATACACTTGCAATCGCCGCGAGGGTCGCCAAATCAGAACCGCAACCAAGCTTCTCCCCTTCGATGATGACATTCCACCACATAGGGTGAACCGGGAGACGAGCAGCCTGGCGACCTTTAGGGGTAATTGCGCCATTGCTTGTAATATATTCCCTTATTAACCTATTAGTATGTGCCATCTAGGATAGCGTAGAGCTAACTTACAGCGCTGTCAGGTCACCAAGAGCACGGAAGAAGACCTCGTTGTCGGGGGGGTCAATAAAGTCGAAGCTGGTGACGTTGAAGTTCATTGCCATTAGCTGAAGAACTTCCTGCGTGATCGAGGAAGTCTGAATTCCTGGCAACGCGGTTGGGACAAAGTCCTCATCGTGCGTCTTCTTGGTATACAGGCGGAAGCAGACGCCTGGCTTCGTTCGACCGGCTCGGCCAGTACGCTGCTTGGCAGAAGCTCGGGTGATGTCGGAGGTTATGAGAGTCTGCATGCTTCCCCTGGGATTGTACCCAGACGCTTTCTCAATGCCGGTATCTATATTCAGGTCAGCATGCTTATCTACAGACGAGTAATCTGACGCATGTTGGGATGATGCTGACAACCCTTACTTACCAATCACATAAACAAGGCCGTCGATGGTCAAACTGGTTTCGGCTACGTTGGTCGCGACAACACACTTGCGAAGGGAGCCAGTGTTCAAGGAAATAGCCTTCTCCTGTTGAGCATGGGCGAGTCCAGCATACAGAGGTAAAGCCTGCAGCTTGTCACCGATCTCGTTGTTCAGCAGAACGTACAACTGCTCCACGTCTTTGACGGTGGGGACAAAAAGAAGGATATCCCCCGGAGGCATTTTGTCGCTGATGTGCTTTACGGTATGTAAAGCAGCAGAAGGCCAGTGAGGAGTTGGCTCCTCGAGATAGAGCGTCCTCACTGGATAAGTTCTGCCAGGCACGTTGAAAGGCTTGTCCAGGCCGAAGTACTGAACAAAACTGTCTGCATCCATGGTAGCAGACATGATGACAACTTTGAGGTCGCCTCGATTTTGAATGGCCCGCTTGAGAAGACACATGAGGATGTCTGTGGCTATCGTCCGCTCGTGAGCCTCGTCGATGATAATGCAAGCCTGCAAAGCACAGTTAGTACTATTCGATGCAGACATTTAGATAAACGCTCACGTATTTCGAGAAATTAGGGTCTTGCAACGCTTCTTGCAGCAGAAGGCCATCTGTCATATACTTGAGGAGGGTCTTGTCGCACGACTTGTCGTCGAAGCGAACAGAATAGCCGACCTCCTCACCCAGCTTGACGTCCATCTCGGCGGCGACTCGAGTTGCTACGCCGACTGCAGCTAAACGCCTGGGCTCTGTGCAAGCCACAAGCTTACCGCTGTTTGACTCATCGTAAACGATCCACTGAGGGATCTGAGTCGTCTTGCCGGAGCCTGTCTCGCTCATGAGAACGATCGCCTTAAGAAATGCCGTAAGCATCTGCTTCATAATCATTACGAGTGGATAAACAAACGTTGCACAGGTGGTAAGAGTCAAGGAAATCTTGACGAAAGGCCGAAATGGGCAGATCATAACGCTTCGCCAGGATTTCGAAGTACTTTGCAGAGTGCTTTACTCCATCCTTGAAGGGATGATCCTGACCTTGCTCGAGGGTTTTGGCCTGCTCAGCGGTGGTGTTGTTACGCACAAGGGACTTGACTGAGTTCATCTTGATGCGAGATATTGGTAGTGGTAGTGGTAGTGGTTGTTGGTATTGTTGTTGGTGGTGGTGCTTGCTGATGTTTGTGGTTGAGATGGGAGGTTGTGGGAGTCCTTTGTGAAAGAAATCGTGGGCCATGTGATCGAGTTAGAATGCCCTCGAATTGTGCTTAGAAGGCAGATGGCTGGCAGCTGGCAGCAGGCAGACAGGCTCGAAGAGGCGGGTTTCTTGCCAACCTACTGGTTGTCGGTGCCTGACAGTGACTGGCACCGGCAGTGACTGGCAATGAAAGGACCGATGATAATGGAACACTGCAAGCGCGCAATTAAGAGAAACAACGTTGCAGAGCTCCATGAATTAATACAAAGTCAACACAGTAACTGTCTACCAAGGATATTTCCAGACATCTTCTCCTAAGGGTCTAACTCATTCAGAGAACATTCAAGTTTTAGCATTGACGAAGATATTAACCTGCAGGGCACTAATACGGTAAATAACACTCTCCGCTTCTGTCTGAATAAAGTGTGTATTGCTCGCATTGAGAATCAAATCGAGGTTCTAATATGAAGACGCTTGATTCCAAGTTCATCTGTCGCATGTCGTTAAGAGTGGACTTCACTAACACCGTTGCGTAGACGGGTACCTGCGTCATGCGAACCTACCTTAGTACCTAATACACCTGACCACCTTTTAGCCCACCCCTAGCTTAAGCCCTCTTTAATTTTCAATAATAAAACATACTATAAATAAAGCTATAATAGTATACCTCGAGTAATAATAAAATTATTAAAGTTATAAGAAAGAAAAAAGGTTTAATATAAGTTAAGGGGATAATTTCCCATAAAAAAAGGGATATAAAAGGTAAAACTTAAACTATAAAAGGGATTATAAAAGAAGCCGGCTATAATACTATAGAAATATATATATTTTTTATTAACTTCAATTTTTTTAAGTTACCTAAGTCTTCT